>CM063252.1:3763187-3993187 GCA_032158295.1 Pycnopodia helianthoides | reverse complement strand
AGATTGCTCAGTAGGTAAGGCGCCAGTACGTTAATCCGGAGGTCGTTGGTTACTTTGTTCGCCCCCCCCCCCAAAAAAAAAAAAAAAAAAAAAAAAAAAAAAAAAAAATCATTCATACAGATGACTTACCTGAATTACTGCAGATCTTCAAAGGACTGCATTTCCCATTGCCGGAAACAATATTGTTCTGAAAGAAAGTTGTAAACAAATACAACTGTTACGCAACATCTAGCACTGCCAATGATTTAATCTTTAATTGTAATTGGACCATATAATATTGCTTTTTACTATAACTCATACATTTTTATGACCGAGTGTCGAATTCTCACTGGTCCATTCAGCATCACGTGCCAGGTGCCATATTTGCTGTTTACCAAGCGCGCATGCGGGTATTCACGTACATGGTAAATGCGCATGACAAGTAGACTGTCGCCTTGGCAGCCCGGGCGACAGTCTACTTGTCATGCGCTTTACGATAGTGGAACTGTTCACCGGGTGTTGTCCGCATCGGGTTATTAACAAATATTTTAAACCACGATTTTAGTAATTTACTTCGCTCGAGTATCGTGAAAACTAAAGGGTTAAATATACGCGTGGCGCGCAAGCTTCGCGTAACGCAATCAATACGTACATGACCAGATTTCATAGAGCTGATTAAGCATAAAAAGTAGCTAAGCACAACAAAGTTTTGCTTAACAGAAACGGGTGGCTGGTATTTTGCTCATTTCTGCTTGGCAGAAAATTGTTAAGCAATATTTCCTGCCTAAGCAGCTCTATGAAATTGGGCCCAGGAACTCAATGTAAAATTTAGTAGTACGTGCGCAAACGCCGACCATTGAGCACCACTTGCAGTATTCACCCTTCGCGAAACGGAGGCCCGCGGACGTGACAGGAATTGAAAGTTTGCAGAAAAGTTGACGGATTGTCCAACATTATTACGCCTTTAAACAAAAAGAGCAATTTTATGAATGCAAATAAAAGAATGGTGACTCGGTCTTGAACGTTCGTTTAAAACATTGCAGGGTCGATCGTGGCCGTGCGATAATCGCACGGCCAAGACCCTACCGGCTTTAACCCTCGGAGCAGCGGGCCCTTCTGTAAAACGCGGTGGATCCAGGTGGAGAATTTGTTCACCACCCAGTTTTTTAGGTCAATGACCCCCTCCTGCAAGCCCAAAGCAATTTTAATCTCCACATGGCTTTTGTCTGGGCCAGCAGTGTGTGTTATTTACGACCTGTTTTAGCTCTGGGCGGCACAGGGTTGACACAAAGAGAAAATGGCACAAGGAATTGGCTCACTAAGATATCAAGTTACAATTCCCAAGGGCATAGCTGTCCCTTGGGACTGCTGTCATTCAATAATTCTTACTCGGCAGTGGTTATAGCCTGGCCAATGGGAGTCTACAGGCTTGTGGTGTATGCGAGGGGTGTCGAATACAAAAAATCGTGGCTTTTTTGGCCCATTGAAAAAAAAATATGACCATATTTGGAATTTGTGGAGAATTTTTTCACCACGTTGCTTCTCCGAGGGTTTTAAACGAACGTTCAAGATCTCGTCCCACTCTTTTATTTCTCTTAGTTAATACATTGTACAGTACTACCTGGCAAGTCATTGGTTTCGCAGTTGCGTCGTAATAAGAAAAAGACAGCATTCCTTGAAAGTTGTCGCAGACTTGCTCTCCAATGACGCTGTTCATCTGACAGACTTGATTGATGTGATCGTAGTTGAAAGAGAAACATCCATGATGGCTGAGACACCGAACTGAACATCTGACGGCAGAGATGCCCGAGATATTCATGAAGGACTGGCCTAGTAGGGCGTGGTCCTCCACCGGCTGGTACCAGACCCCTCCGTAAAGACCACTCACACTATAAGATGCTGAAACCTCAAGAAACATCTCAAACAAGAGAAACACCAAACTGCTCATGATCTCCATTTTTATTTTCTGTTCAGAGTAAGGTGTGGCAAAATATATACTGCTAACTGACGTATGCACTCATTATACAATTATGGGCTGTAAACACTTCGTTTCCGTGGAAATGTTTATTGATTGTCCCGTATGTTAATCAAGTCCGCCGTACAAGGGTCACGCTATACGCCCACACATTATTTTTTTGACACATAAATTTTTGGGGGGATTTTAAAATATTTCTGCCTAAAATGCTATAGTTTCTGAGAAACGAGTAAAACAATAGTTGTTATCACTCATGATAAAAACTCGATTTTGAAAAAAACAAAAACACATAAGGTCTCTTTTCACTATTTTCTCGTGACCTCAATGACCTATTGAGCTCAAACTTTCACAGGTTTGTTTGTTCATGCATATGTTGAATCACACAAAATGTGGACACTGATTTTGAGTTGTTACCAAAAGTGTACAATACCTTTAAATCACAAAAAACAAAAGCAAAAATTACAATTCCAAAGCGTAGAAACAGCATACAGTTGTTTGTGTGCCCCTTCAAGAGTTTCCTTGCATCTTTCAAATTCCCTGCATTCTTTAAACAAAGACTTTGTCAAACAGTTTGCTAATCTCTTTGCTATGCAAAAATACCTTTCCGAGTTTCTTACACCTGAATGCAAAGCTTTGTTAGACGACAATGAACGAAATGCGTCCTGTAGCTTTACACGGGCAGTGGACTGTACACACAGCTCTACACTTGCTCGTCTACTAAAACGACACCCGGTCTTTCTGTCTATATTCTATATCAAAATATTTTTGCACTATTTTAGCAGCAGTGTAAATAGCAGTTTGCGGGAATTGCTTCATTAAGTCGCCACGGACTAAGAAATCGCCGACCTTGATGTTGAGCCACCAGAGAGCTCAAGGAAGGCGGCCTAGCTTTCTTTTGAAAACAGAGCAGAAAATACCTCACGAAGGGCTTTTCTCTGATACAGAGCTCCATTGGGATGGCTTCAATCCCACCTGTGTGCTGAGTGACATTGTGACTTTCTTTAAAATAAAAGTAAAAGGCGAAGACGGTTCTGGACATTGAACCAAGACTAAGGGAGGAGAGTTGCATCACACGGCCCAGCGGGAGGAGAGCTGCATCACACGGCCCAGCGGGAGGAGAGCTGCATCACACGGCCCAGCGGAGGAGAGCTGCATCACACGGCCCAGCGGGAGGAGAGCTGCACCACACGGCCCAGCGGGAGGAGAGCTGCATCACACGGCCCAGCGGGAGGAGAGCTGCACCACACGGCCCAGCGGGAGGAGAGCTGCATCACCCGGCCCAGCGGGAGGAGAGCTGCATCACACGGCCAAGCGGGAGGAGAGCTGCAACACCCGGCCCAGCGGGAGGAGAGCTGCACCACACAGCCCAGCGGAGGAGAGCTGCATCACAAGGCCCAACGGAGGAGAGCTGCATCACACGGCCCAGCGGGAGGAGAGCTGCATCACACGGCCCAGCGGGAGGAGAGCTGCACCACACGGCCCAGCGGGAGGAGAGCTGCATCACACGGCCCAACGGGAGGAGAGCTGCATCACACGGCCCAGCGGGAGGAGAGCTGCACCACACGGCCCAGCGGGAGGAGAGCTGCATCACACGGCCCAGCGGGAGGAGAGCTGCACCACACGGCCCAGCGGGAGGAGAGCTGCACCACACGGCCCAGCGGGAGGAGAGCTGCATCACCCGGCCCAGCGGGAGGAGAGCTGCAACACCCGGCCCAGCGGGAGGAGAGCTGCACCACACGGCCCAGCGGGAGGAGAGCTGCATCCCCACGGCCCAACGGGAGGAGAGCTGCATCACACGGCCCAGCGGGAGGAGAGCTGCACACCCGGCCCAGCGGGAGGAGAGCTGCACCACACGGCCCAGCGGGAGGAGAGCTGCAACACCCGGCCCAGCGGGAGGAGAGTTGCATCACACGGCCCAGCGAGAGGTGAGCTGCATCACACGGCCAAGCGGGAGGAGAGCTGCACCACACAGCCCAGCGGGAGGAGAGCTGCATCACCCGCCCAGCGGGAGGAGAGCTGCAACACCCGGCCCAGCGGGAGGAGAGCTGCACCACACGGCCCAGCGGGAGGAGAGCTGCATCACACGGCCCAACGGGAGGAGAGTTGCATCACACGGCCCAGCGAGAGGTGAGCTGCATCACACGGCCAAGCGGGAGGAGAGCTGCACCACACGGCCCAGCGGGAGGAGAGCTGCATCACCCGGCCCAGCGGGAGGAGAGCTGCAACACCCGGCCCAGCGGGAGGAGAGCTGCACCACACGGCCCAGCGGGAGGAGAGCTGCATCACACGGCCCAACGGGAGGAGAGCTGCATCACACGGCCCAGCGGGAGGAGAGCTGCAACACCCGGCCCAGCGGGAGGAGAGCTGCACCACACGGCCCAGCGAGAGGAGAGCTGCATCACACGGCCCAGCGGGAGGAGAGCTGCAACACCCGGCCCAGCGGAGGAGAGCTGCACCACACGGCCCAGCGAGAGGAGAGCTGCACCACACGCCCAGCGGGAGGAGAGTTGCATCACACGGCCCAGCGAGAGGTGAGCTGCATCACACGGCCAAGCGGGAGGAGAGCTGCACCACACAGCCCAGCGAGAGGTGAGCTGCATCACACGGCCCAGCGGGAGGAGAGCTGCACCACACGGCCCATCGGGAGGAGAGCTGCATCACACGGCCCAGCGGGAGCAGAGTTGCATCACACGGCCCAGCGAGAGGTGAGCTGCATCACACGGCCCAGCGGGAGGAGAGCTGCACCACACGGCCCAGCGGGAGGAGAACTGCATCACCCCGCCCAGCGGGAGGAGAGCTGCATCACACGGCCCAGCGGGAGGAGAGCTGCATCACACGGCCCAGCGGGAGGAGAGCTGCTACACCCGGCCCAACGGGAGGAGAGCTGCATCACACGGCCCAGCGGGAGGAGAGCTGCATCACACGGCCCAGCGGGAGGAGAGCTGCATCACACGGCCCAGCGGGAGGAGAGCTGCATCACACGGTCATGCGAGTATGGCCATGTGTTCATCCAGGAGGTAACGGAATTTGTGTAGTGCAATTAAGCCCATAAACCTGAAAGGTATAATGACCTAATAATCACCGCTCTCATAATTAACCTTTATTTAACTGCTGTCCAAGCGTAAGACAGCTCAGTGAAATTAAAAACAAATCCAGAGACCCTTAAAAAAAAATTAACAATTTTGTTCAGGAAAACTTGAATTGAAGTACAGTGTGGTTGTATTTGAGGCATCTTCGTATTTACAGTTTATAATTTTTTGTAAATGAACTTGAGGCCAAAATAACAAGTGCTTAACAATGGGTCGGGCATTCTACAAGTCCAAACACTTTGGTATGAAGTGACATAGGGGAAGAGGATGGGGGATTTATGCCACATGTTAGTAAGGTCGGGAAGTGAAAGAATCAGTGCAAGTCTAGTCACTCTAATCCACCAACAACTCCCAAGTTATCCCACCATAAGTTATGAGATATATAAGTCGTCTTGAGTTTCATAATTGTGTTTTTTGCTCACGCTTTATATATATTATAATGAAATCAGTTAAGTGAACGAGTTGTTGCATTTGACGAGTTAAACTGAAGTGTAAAAAAGCGTCGTTTTACTTCACTCTCATATTTTTTCGCAGACTCTGGGTGACCAGTGAAGTTGAAGGTTTCTATGGAGTGCGTGGTATTGGTTTTCTGACGATGCGGAGATCTACAAAGGTAAGACAAGATCTCGGGACATCGAATGGTAAGAGAAGATCTAACCAAATTCCCTCCCCAGTGATTTTCTGCAGGATGTTAATGCTCTACTAGGTACTTGTTGATGTTGTCATTTTGTATGGTTTTATGGTAATGTCAACCGTCTTCATTGTTTGGCATATTGGTCGTGGTCAGTGATGCCTCCTCGTTAGGTCTGGATCTCATTTCACTAAGGAAATTTCACAGGAAGTCCCAAACCGAAATTCTACATTGACATGTTAAATTAAAAATTAAACATATTGCCTGGAACTGAGTAAGATGTAGCAACCCTTACATAAACCACTAAAACCCAATAGGGTCTTTTACTGCACATTTTCCTTCTAGTTTTGTATGTGAAACAATATGCTGATTTCAAACCCAACATTTTTGGAACTGGCAAAAACGACCCCATTAAATCACAATGAACTCCCAGGGTAAACAGCTAAAAATAAGACTCAGCAAACCTTGCAGATGTTCTATTTCAATAAAACAAAATATGGAATAAGTGTCCACACTATGTCTGTAAGACATACCGGGTATGGTTAAACAAAACAAGAAAAAGGTTGCGTATTCTTTTATACAATTTTCACAATATTATTGTTTACTCAAAGTTTAAGGGACTCAAACTAGGTTAGTACAGACAAACTGCTAATAAGCAAATAAATTTGCGTTCAGACCAAACTCAAGTTGTCTGAAAAACGGGAAAGCAATCAGTTTATATATATAGTTTCTTCATTTGGGAATAGTAAAACGATTCCAATTTAGTAGAGAAAAACGAATCTGTTTATGTTCCACATACGAGCTGTACATTGACTGAGTTATGTATACTCATTTCTAAAGTCAGAAGAAAAGCACCCGCATGCTTCACATTATTGAACTTATGAAGGATCATTATGATCTCTCTTCAATAAAACCAAAAATAACCTGACTCAGCTCAAACAATTGTCGACTATAAAATCAAAAAGTCTTCCACCGCTTTTAACTATCTTTCCTTCCTCAGCTTCTAACCATTATTCTTCCACGGCTTAAATTGTTTCTTCCTTAGCTTTCAACGTTCCTTTCTCCACAGTTCTTACATTTGTTTTCTTCCACACTAATTTAATCCCTTTTTTTCTTCCTCAGCTTTAACTTTTCTTCCACAGCTTTTGTCATTATTTTCATTCCACACATTTAAACCATTTTCAGTTCACAACATCCATTCTAATCCTTCCACTCTAATCCCTTTCCTTCTAAAAATTCTAACCATTTCCCGCCCACAGCTTCTAAACAATTTCCTACAACAGCTTTTGTTCATACAGCTTTTAACACTTTTTCTTGAACATCCTTTATATTCTCCGTGGTGCCATCAGGTACTTTTCAAGTGTCTGTTTTTAATTAAACAACCAGTACTCCGCCATTTTAGTTTTTTTTTTTTTTTTTTTTTTTTTTTTTTTTTTTTTTTAATCTAAATAAATCAAAGTTCCTCAGCTTCACCTGGCCAAGCCTAGCCAAATAGCATACCAATTGTCTTGTTACCATCTGGGTTGTTTTTCACACACAAAAAAACAATTAATGACCTTGTTTTCCCTAGGAATTGGTATTCCAATAGGAATTGTACAGCAGTCACTTGGCATTGGACCTAATAGTCACTACTGCAATCCCGGCCATATCTCGTTGGGCCCCCCTGCTCCCTTTCAATGTTGAACATTGTTGCACGGTCTTCTGCGTTCTAGTCAACACTGAGCGGCGGGAAAGGGGACGGGGGAGAGAATGTTTATTGTGAGACAGGGAATGGTTGTTGTATGGTTATTGTAACGTTAGGAATGGGTGGCCCAAGCATTTTGGCTGGGATTGTCCGAAATTCTTTCAGCGTGATTTTTAAAGAAAAAATTATTTCAAAATAAGTCTTCCAAAGACTATGAATGTCCAAAGACACTGACTGTCCATTTACTGCTGAGTAGGGCGTTAAAAACGGAAAGGATGTTTTTGTGGCGGGGGGGGGGGGAGGGGAGAGAATGTTTATTGTAACGTTGGGAATGGGTGGCCTAATCATTTTGCGCGGGATTGTCTGAAATTCCTTTAGTTTATTATGCGTAGTTGACTGCACACAGATATACTGCAATTTTTGGTGGATCAGAGAAAATTCATAAGTGAAGCAAAGCATTTGATACATAGTTATAGAAAGCAAGAGCCATTTTACAACATGGTGTTTCGTGGCTTAATTTCGAACGAAAACCGTGCATATATTCGTCTTTTGCGGAGGAGCGGAAACTCACAGAGAGAAATAGCGGCAACGTGCAATGTATCCCGTAGCAAATCGTACAGAGCGTGCATTGTGTTAGACGTAACTTTATTACCCTCTCTTTGGCGCTAAGCAAAAGATTTTACAACTGCATTTCTCACACTGCATAATCATGCTCACTGTATGACCGCCTTGCGCCTGCGCCAAAAATACATGTCCAAACTTTCTTGTTGCATGCATGTCTGACGGCTCACCACACGATTCACCATGGCATTTTTGCTGCTAACTTACTGGGAAAAGGTTTTTATTCAACATGAAAAGGGCATTAGAGTCCACAAACAACACATAACCAGTTCATATTCTTTTGAACCACCTCATTCGGTTATTTGGCAAAAAATCAAACGGTTAACCCTCAATACCAAAATAGAAAAGAAATTTAGTGAATCTCCTTATTTAATCTACTACGGTGAACCGTGTAGACTTGGTTTCAAGCCTGCGATCGTGGCTTTTAGTCTACTTGATAGCCAATAGATTATTGGCCCAAATAGCGCCCATTGTTAGATTGGCCCATGAGAGCTTATCTGTGGGGGCGTTTTTCGTGCCTGATACAGAGGAATTACCGTGATCTCAGACTTAAAATCAAGTCTACGAATCGTAAGCATCACTGCGCTTGAATTTGTGTGTGACTCACAAGGTGTAATGGTCATTTTTCAATCCAATTGTTTTTTATTCTTTTATTACCTATTTTGTATTAATGCTCACAAAATAGACAAATTTCAACAACAAAATATTGCCTGTGTGTGTTCTTTTGTGTTCAAACGCTGTACGTGGCAAGAAATAGTCATTTACTGTCAATGCACAATCATAGTCAGCCCCCCCCCCCCCGACAAAAACATCCTTACTGATTTTAACTGTACCGGCATGAAATAAGTATTTACTGTCAAAGCACAATCATAGTCAGCCCCCCCCCCCACAACAAAAACATCCTTACTGCTTTGAATTGTGTATTAACGCCGTCCTCAGCAATACATGAACAATGGCTGTCTCTTCACATTCATAGTCAGCCCCCCCCCCCCCCAAAAAAAAAAAAAAAAAAAAAAAAAAAAAACATCCTTGCTGATTTGAATTTTGTTTTAACGCCCTACTCAGCAAAAAATGGCAATCACTGTCTTTGGACATTCATAGTCTTTTTAAAGCCTTATTTTTTAATTTTTAACCAACAAATTCACGCTGAAAACATTTCAGACAATCCCGGCCATATCTCGTTGGGCCCCCCTGCCCCCTTTCAATGTTGAACATTGTTGCACGGTCTTCTGCGTTCCAGTCAACATTGAGCGGGGGGAAAGGGGACGGAGGAGAGAATGTTTATTGTGAGACAGGGAATGGTTATTGTATAGTTATTGTAACGTTAGGAATGGATGGCCCAAGCATTTTGGCCGGGATTGTAGGTGAAGTGAACCATTTGGTTTTCAGATGGCTTCGCGGTGGAACTGTAGAGGGGGTATATCAAGGTGCCAAATGAGTGAGACTGTGCCTACTGGACTAATGGGAAAGACCATTCCAAATAGATTAGGGGATTATGGCTGTCCTCAGTAAAAAAAAAACATAGGTGCTAATTCCACGAGTTGCAGAGGCAAAGGGGGAGTAAAGTGGTATAACTACAAATAGAGACACATGTGGGCTAGTTTCAAAGGAAAAGTGGCTAGAATTTATTTCTATTAGTCTCAAGGGCGATTTAAACGTGATTGTGTTCTCAAAAAAAGTATTACACGCAATATCAAAACGTACACTTGAAAAGTACCTGATAGTGACAGTGAGTGAGATTTGTTATGGTGTCACGCAGGGTGTTATGATGTCATCAAGTGTCAGTTTTAGTTAAACAATAAGTACTCCGCCATTTTATTTGTGTAAAATCTAAACAAATCAAAGTTCCCCAACTACACCTAGCCAAATAGCATGCCAATTGTCTTGTTACCATCGGGGTTGTTTTTCACCCCCAAAAAATCAATCAATGACCTGGTTATCCCATGAGAATTGGTTTTCCCATAGGAATTGTACAGCAATTACTTAGCATTGGACTTAATAGTCACTACTAGGTGAAGTGAACCACTTGGTTTTCAGATGGCTTCGCGGTGGAAGTGTAGAGGGTTTATCAAGGTACTTATTGTTTTACATTTATACCATAGGTCCTTTTGGTTGTAATAGGCAGTTTGCAACAGCTAATTTTATTTTCTCGGAAACAAAATTGCTAGAGCTGAGGTCATTTTCATTTTTTTTAACAGCCTTAAACCTATTGTTTTTGTACTGATTTCTGCGTCTTTTATCCCTGAACCATTTCTCTTAAAATTTTCGCAAAAAAGAAAGGTTGTACAGACTTGACACTCATGTACTTAGACCTTAGTAATTAGATGAAACTGCAACTTGTTGGGGATGATGATGCCATCGATAACGTCCTATCAATAACGTTTAAAATCAACGTTTAAATCTCAAAACTTGAGGACCTAATGTTATAAACAAAATCTTTGCACCATATGAAAGCTCTGGAAATACTGTAATAATATTTTACGCAAATTGTGACCCCCTCGTGACCTTTACTTCCGGTTGAAACCGGAAGTTGACATTTAATATTTATAAAATCTAAACTTTTAACCAAATGTGTTTTACCCATAATAGTTACATTATACGAAAGTCTGTTTGACTTCCGGTTGAAACCGAAAGTTGAGGTAATACAAAAAGCATACTTCGTGAACTCTCACTATCTTCAGACAAGATTATAGATTAACTCTTTTGCTGAAAACCTGTTGCTAGTCTATCAAACTTAGCTCATTTCTAATAAATCTTAATGTCTATAGAACATAAGCTATGACGCCATGAAAACGTCATCACATTATAATTTAGGCTTAATCAAAGTTTCTTCTTTGTCTTCTTCTTCTTCTTTTGTTCTTTTTATAATAGAAGTACATTAACTATTAGATATAGACCAATGTGACTAATAGAAACAAATTCTGGACACTTTTCCTTAGAAATTAGCTAAAATGTGTCTCTATTTACAGTTCATACCACTTTACTCTCCTTTTGCCTCTGCAACTCATGGAATTAACACCAATGTTTGTTTACCAAAGACAGCCATAATCTCCTAATCTAATTTAATTGGTCTTTCCCACTAGTCCAGTAGGCACAGTCTCAATCATTTGGCACATTGATATACCCCCTCTACACTTCCACCGCGAAGCCATCTGAAAACCAAATGGTTCACTTCTCCTAGTAGTGACTATTAGGTCCAATGCCAAGTGACTGCTGTACTTACCAACTCCACGCTCATTTGTAACCAACAAAATAATAGTTTTCTTTCATCATGATAATACTGTAACAAAAAATCTAACGACTTAGCATTTAATCATAATGCGCAATTGATGCCAGGTAAAAAAAATAAAACAAAAGTAAATTGTGCACTAAAAATAACCGATGGTCTGAACATCCAAGAAGGACATGGCAGAAATCGTTTTGTTTTTTGCCTTCTCCTTATTCCCACAGAAATCCTCCTCTTTAGTCTGCCTCAGTCAATGATTAACTACTTTTAACCCCTCTTCCCTCCATTGAATTATTTCCTTTGAGTTTCCAACCTCTTGTGGTCAAACAAGCCCCTTCCCTTACCTACACCCCCCCCTTTGTCTCCTTCTTCATTGTTCATCTCTTGCTTTTTCTGTGTGCTTTCTGACCCTCTCTCTCTTTTCATCTATTTCCACTTGACCGCTTTGTTATACGATAGTATAACCGTTCATGTGTGACGTGTCGTCATTTAGTTTTCAAGCAAGACAACGATAGGCTCAAAACGTCAGGCCATTGTTTATATGTTGATAACATTTGAACTGGAAGAGTATTAAAATATACACGGCCTTTTACACCATTTATAGACTTGGCATTATTTCCATTTCTATAAGGACTCTATCCATTGGAAATTTAGAGCATCGCAAAATTAAATTCAACCTTTGAGGCGCTCTTTAAAGGCATTATACGTTTGGTAGTTGTCACAGACTAGTATCCCCACTTGGTGTATCCCGATCCACCAAGCTAAAGTAGTAGGTCCAGACCGATTTCCTACCTCCCGCCCAATAAGTAGGACAGTTCTTTTCAGAACTGAGAAGTCTCCTGAATACCGAAAATCTACTTCGCGGCAGTAGAACAAAATAGCAAGTCAAGTTCTCTTAAGAACAACATTAACACAGCAAAGTAGATAATTATACACATGAAGAGGAAGAGGAGGGCAGGAGGAGAAGAAGAAGACGTAATTAATCAGGTTTTCAGCAAAATAGCACTTTTTTGATTTACACAAGAGGGCAGTTAATATTTATGACGTCCTTACTCTTCAAAATGGAAGGGTTAGGGGGTCAAATGTTATACACGGGATTTTTGTTTTCTCTCTTTAACTCCCAATTTTGACCGGAAGAAAAGGTCGAAAAGGAATCATTGTAGTACGACTTTTTTTTTTACAGAAGTTTGTTAAGCCCTTTCATATGAATTATAGATTGTGAAAATATCTGCAGTTCAGGAGATATGTTTTTTTTTTTAAATATTAAATGTTGATTTGTTTTAATTCAACCCCTGTTAACTTCAAGGGAAATTAGTATTAGTTTTAAGGCTTATTCGTGTGTCCCATTAATCGGTACTCTCGTCATGTGATCGCATATGTTTGATTATTAATTTGAAATGTATATAATGCGTGGCGTGTCGTGGCCGAGTGGTCTAGTTCACCGGACCCAAGCTCTGGTGTTGTCAGCAGCACAGTGTGGGTCCGAATCCCAGTCATGACACTTGTGCCCTTGCGCAAGGCACTTAACCATAATTGCTTCGTAAAAAGTTGGGAAGGTAGTGCATTCTGCTCTACCAGCCAGGGTCCCAGTGGATGATACCCATGCCTACATCCTTACGGACTGTGAAGGGGGTAACCCTGTTTCAGCCCCAGTAGAAGGTGGCAACCTTGAGTGGCCGTTCGGCCTTGTGAGTTAGGCGATATCTCATTAAAAAAAAAAAAAAAAAAAATGAAAAAATGCATGGTTGTCTACTATAAAATTAGTAAGTGGCCTGACGTTTCGCAGAGTCTTTCTTTGAGGCTAAATGACAACACAACACAACACAACACACACAAACAGGTATGCTGGTGTAAAAAAGCAGTCAAGTGGAAAGAGATGAAAGCACACAGAAAAAGCAGAGGATGAACAAAGAGGAGAGTGACAAAGGTGGGGGGGGGTAGAGGAAGAGGCTGGTATGACCACAAGAGGTGGGGAACACAAAAGAAAGATTCAATGATGGGAAGAGGGATAAAAAAGTAATTAATTAGTGAATGAGGCAGACTGAGAAGGGGGATATCTGTGGTAAAAGGAGAAGGCAAAGACAAAGAGTTATTAGTCAAGTCCTTCTTTAATGTTCAGATCATCGGGTTGATTGGTCTGGAGGCGCCTTACCCACAGTTTCTCCCTACGCAGACGAACAATCTCTCCGTGGTTACCTAGTGCCTCAATACCCTGTAAAATCATGTCAGAAATGGAATGAAAAAGAAGATTAAAGTGGTGTCCTGGTGTTGACTGTGGATCTGTGGCCGTAAAATCTCCCTTGAGTGTAGTTCTTGTTTCACCTGTATTGAACACTACAAACTAAGTAATAAACAACCCAGTCAGTTTTCCCCGTGGTTTATTACTCCATGAAAAAAATCATTGTTTTAAAGGCAGTATAGCTTTGATTTAAAAAAAATAATAATAGGCAGTTTTAATCGCATTTAAGAGTTAAACCAGAAAAAGAAAAAGAAAAAAAGAAAGAAACTTTAAGGGGTACTGTATCATGAAAACAAATTGAACTCACAGTAACGCTATGTTGTAATTAACAAAAATATAAAAAAGTGCCTACGGCGTGAGCACCTTCGCTTACCCCAGGGATATAGGACATACCGAGAAAAAAAACCCGGGCCACACTCTTTGCATGCCGGGAGTCAATCCTGGGGTGGGGACACACAGGGAAACGTCTCCCCCCCCCCACACACACACACACACACTTTTTGAAGGGCGAGGGACACTATATCAAATGTCGCCCACCCCCACCCCACAGTTTTTTTTTTTTTTTTTAACTCGACGTCTTCCTTATATAGGGCACTATAATGTGATGGCTGAGAGCGATTAACCATGACTTCTGCTGTTTCTACATAAAAGACAAGCATGTGTGTGCCCCCTCCCCATTATGTTAGCCGACTAATCCTTCTTCTTTTTTAAGCAAAACAATCATATTGCTAAAAGGCAAATAAAGCATAGTTTTTATAAACCTGGGTAAAAATAATGTGTTAAACGCCTCTGAAGCGTCCTAGATTGCACCAGAGAGCACCCAATGGTAAAATAAAAAAAAATAAAATAAAAAAAAACGGGGCCCTACAGCGGGCCCCGGACCCCACGCCGTAAGGCTTTGCGCTTCGCTTGCTAGTTCGTCTCGTAGAAATGTCCAACAATCCACAGCAAAGGGTGTGGTACACGGTTACATGTTACTTGGACCACCACCCTCTCCAGTCAAAAAAGGATCTCTGTAATCGGTGTTACTGCATGCATTTAACTTAATATTTATGATTGTCTAGTCGAAAAGGATCAAACTTGGTCATGTAGGTACTTCTAGGCATACGTATATAAACCAATGGAACATTGAGGTCACGGCACAGACAATAGATAGGCCTATTTTGGTCAACATTTGAAAAAATCATGTACCGCACCTGTTAAAGTAAGATTAATTTATCATGTATGTTTTGCTTTTATTAGTAAGTTTTATAAAAATGCTATGTAAATATATATATTTTTTTTTAGCAAAGAGAGCTTTTCGAGGCCATTCAGACATGCTAAATCCAAGCAACCTCAGGAGGCTCCACCCCCTGAACACCCGCCTAAGGGCTTCGCCCCTTGACCCCACCAGGGGTCCTTCAGCGGGCCCCTGGACCCCACGCCGTAAGTGCCACGACCCCTGATTTACCCCCCCCCCCCCCCCATTTCAAGACAGATTGACGCACATGGCGCTTTGCCATCTAAACAATATAGTTTGTAATAAAAAAAAAACACAAAATAATATAATTGACTATAATATGGCCCTCGAAATAGTAATCCGCCCGGGCGAAATAGCAATCCGCCCGGGCGGAATAGCTTTTTTTTTAAACCATGTCCTCTATACACTTTCGTAAATTTCTGCATACATTTATAACCACCACTACTGTGATGAAAAATATTTGCACAGTAAACAGGAAGACAAGCACGCAGGCAAAACAATCGGAGCAATCAGTTAGAAAAACTGAAAACCTTTCAATAGGTGAAGACAACGATTTTTTTTGTTTCGTAAATATTCTTGTTAACGCGAATGACCTCCTTGGCCAAACAATTACTTTTGACCTCTACAATGATGTAGTAAGGAGTTTCGTTTACATTTAAATAAAGGAGCCTTAAAACGAAATACATACATATTTTGCTGATGCAATAAATTAAAAATCTGATTATTTATGAAAAGTGGATGCCATGAGAAAAATAAATCTTTCATACAGCATCGACAGAGTGCAATTTCTTTTAAACAGGAACTCATAAATGAGACCTTCCTATTAGCATCAAATTTTCAAAGAATCATTATCAATTTAAAAAGGGCCACCCATGAAACAACATCTCATTTTTTTCTCCTCTCAATGTAATTTTCAACAGTTTTTTATTTATTTTTTTTATCACCATTTTTTTGCAATTTCCTTTGCAATTTTTTCTCTTTTTATATTGCATTTGTTAATTTTGTATTTGTAGGAGTCCAATGAAAAAAAAGACCGACAGCTTTTAGGGCTATCGTGGGCCTTGTTATCAGTGTACTTCGTTTGAAATTTTTCTGTATCATTGATTTTACTGCCGAATAGAATAATAATAATTTGTTAGATAGTTCTTTTTACAAGATAGTGATTGGTTCATAGCTGTTGTTTCTATTATTCAGAGAGAAATGAGAAACCGTTACTTGTGGTATTTAGGTCAAAGGGGCGCGTTCATTTTTTTCTGCGACAGAGTGAGCACAAAGTATACGTCCAGTATACGTCAGGCCACTAACTATTTTTTTGCATTGATATATTACAGGTCCTTTTGGTTGGTAAGCAGTTTGCAACAGCTGATTCTATTTTCACAAAGTATCAATACCGAACCAATTCAGCAACAGCATAAACTATTCGACTCAACTCCCACCGTCGCTAAGAGCACGTGCCAAATGATATTGTTAATGATTCACTATTAAAAATGGCAAACAAATTACTTTTGGGATGCTTTTATTTTATGAAAAAACAAAACCTTCAGTCAAAGAGCAGTCTAGTTGGTAGTTCAACACACGTATCATTCTAGGCTCTGTAAGTATTCTACTAGGCAGCCTTCATGTTTAACACACGTACCAGTCTATATGCATTGTGAGCCAGTCTATTTGGCAGACTCTTTTGAACACACGTATCAGTCTATGCTCTGTGAGCCAGTCTATTTGACAGCTTTTTTCAGAACATGTACAAGTGTTTTGTGTGCTTTAATTTTTTTTTTTTTTTTTTTTTTTATATTATGACACTTGCTAATTATTTCAAAGAGTGATGGTGAAAGAGACGCCAAACTATACAACGTGAACGAGTCGCAGGCATGCAAGTGCGCATGACAGCCAGACACACCGAACCTTAAAATGACCTCGGAACAACCAGATATTGACAATTGATTACAAACTCGCAACTGATTTCAAGTGGGAAAACGTCAGAACGAAGCAGAACTGAAAGGATGCTCAATCTTCCGCGTTGATACGGCACTTTGTAATTTGTGTTTATAATTATAATTGCCTATCGTTGTTCCTGAATGAGTTGTAATACTGTAGGTCAGGATAGGAAAAATGTCCATCGTTAGTATTTCAATTTTCCTTTTGCTTGAGATGTTTCTTGAGGTTTCAACATCTAGCGGTCGTTACCGAGAGGTTTGGTACCAGCCGATAGAGCACTACGCCCTACTAGGCCATTCGGTCAAGAATATCACGGGCATCTCTGCCGCCAGGTGTTCAGCTCGGTGTCTCGGCCATCATGGATGCGTCTCTTTCAACTACGATCACATCAATACACACTGTCAGATGAACAGCGGTATTGGAGGGCAAGTCGACTGTAACAATTTCCAAGACCTTTTATCTGTTTCGTATTACGACTCGACTGCAAGCACCATGAATTGCCAGGTAATAGTTACATTCATTGACATTATTTTTGAATCTCTTTTAAGATGAGCTCTTTCGACATCAACATCTTCAATATTTCATATCTGAAGGCAAGGGGAAGTATTTTGTTATGAGAAAAACTAAATACGTCTTCAAAAGAGTTTTGAAAGACCTTTTAAAATTGTTATTTTTGTATTATATATTTTTTTCTTTTACATGTAAAATAATTATTAAAAAGTAATAATTGTATCTACCTTGCTTTACAGATCAGTTTTGGAAATGAAAAATGTGCTCCTTTGAAAGACTGTTGGGGTTTCGGTGAGTATTGTGTGGGAACTTCAAATGTTTCACATCGAGTTAAAGATTCATCTTTGGTGTGGAAAACATTTTCTGTTGATTCTTTACTGCAATGTGTAGGCCATTTTAAGAACAAGAATGATTTTTAGCTGTTCCGACCTGTTAGGGCGGAACAGCTATTGTAATCGTCGAGATTTTTATTCTTTTTATTATTATTATTATTATTATTATTCTTTCTTTCCCTAAAATCGTATTGACTTAACCTGTGTCTCTTTAAGAAGCCATATGTCTCCCTTCAAATTATCAAAAGTAGACAAATCATATACCATATTAAAGCTTATGCTCTGACTTAAATTTTAGATGTAATTAGATTAAAATTCTTAATTAATTATTCACGTGACAGCCGTGTGAATATTTAATTAGCCAATATTGTTATCACCATATCTCTAGAAGTAAACATCCGATCCTCAAACTTTTTTCAGTCATGGACTTGTCTCGTAGTGTAGATATCAATTCTTGCCTAAACTTTGCCATCACGTCATCATGACGTCACCTTTTTGCACGTTTTCTATTTGTGTACAAAAACCAATGGCTCTGAAAAATAGTGTTTAAAACACAACTTTTCAGAATAGGTTACATTTTAGTTACTTATAATACACAAATCATGTTTAAAACAGAAATGCTTTTACTAAGAGTTATTCCAGGCCATTAAAAATAATCAAATACAACGTAGTTTTACGATAATTAACAATATAAGATTGGTAAATCTGACCCAATGAAACAAACTCTGTATTGCGCAATCACGGCAATGCAACGGAATTGCCTCGCTGTTTATTCCTATTCGAAGGTAGACCAATTGGTTTCTACGTACCCCATTGGATTTGTGCGTGAGCAACATGTTTTTCCTAGGTAAGTTAAGGTGGTTTCTTTAAAAGGCATTTGATTGGGATAAGTTACATACCATCTTGTACCTTATCAAGTTTATTAGTATGAAAAACATATTTTTGTTACTGTGACGTCATCAGGTGTCTAATTACAGTAATTAAAAACTTTAATTAGTTAATCTTTGCAGCACCATATCTCAAGAAGTACACAGCCGATTTTCAAACTTTTTTCAGTTATAGAACCCTTGGGCATTGGAGATTAACCATGAGTTACCGTGACCCCATGTTGACCTTAAGATCCGGGTCAACCGGATGTGGGACCATATCTCAAGAAGTACACAACCAATTTTCAATTTCTTTTCAGTTATAGATCCTTTGAGCATTAAATATTGAACTTGGATTACCGTGACCTAATGCTGACCTTTACTTCCGGGTCAACCGGAAGTGGAACCATATCTCAAGAACTACAAAGCCGAATTTTTAACTTTTTTCAGTTACAGACTCCTTGGGCATTGGAGAATAGCCTTCGGTAACCGTGACCTCATGATGACCTTTGACCATGGGTCGACCGGAAGTAGGACCATATCTCAAGAACTACACAACTGATTTTTAATCTGTTTTCAGTTATAGACTCCTTGGGCATTGGAGATTAGCCTTGGATAACCGTGACCCCATTTTGACATTTACCTATGGGTCAACCGGAAGTAGCACCATATCTCAAGAATTACACAACTGATTTTCAATCTGTTTTCAGTTATAGACTCCTTTGGGCATTGGAGATTATAGCCTTGGATAACCGTGACCCCTTTTTGACCTTTGCCTATGGGTCAACCGGAAGTAGGACCATATCTCAAGAACTACACAACTGATTTTCAATCTGTTTTCAGTTATAGACTCCTTGGGCATTGGAGATTAGCCTTGGATAACCGTGACCACATGTTGACCTTTACCTATGGGTCAACCGGAAGTGAGACCATTTATCAAGAACTACACAACCGTTTTTCAAACTTTTTTCAGTTACAGACTCCTTGGGCATTGGAAAAAAACCTCCGGTATTTTTGACCTCATGTTGACCTAAAGTGGGACCATATCCCCAAAACTACTCAACCTATTTTCAAACATTTTTCAGTTATATAACCCTTGGGCATGGGTTCATCAATTCGTAACGTTCGTGGTGTATTATAGCTTACTTTTACCTTTGCCTTCGGTTTCAAACAAGATCTGATATTGTTTGATTTTCTTACACTGCGATGATCATTCGTGATTACCTGCATTCATTTCAAACACGATTACAGGATTTACACAAAATACATAATTAGTTTAATCCCGAGCTACGAAAAAAACTTATTATGGTCAACAGAACGGAACAGCTCTGTGATTGTAAGTTAGAATCACATTAGATCTAGTTTCTTTTTGTTCTCCATCCAGAGAAACTTGGTCTTGAAGATGGTTCGATCCCCGACCAGAGCCTCTCCGCATCAAGTAGCTATAACGGATATCGAATGTCAACACCGGCTGGTGGCCGTCTCAACAAGATACCACCTGATGATAACACCATAGGAGCATGGCATGCTAGTGAACCATACACCAACCAGTGGATACAGGTAGATTTAGGCAAACCGACCTACGTCACTGGGGTACTCACACAAGGGCGTAACGGTGGAAATCCCCAGTGGGTGACCAAGTACAATGTGCAGTTCGAACCGCCCTCACCGGCATGTCTTGTTGACGTGAAGGACCAACTTGGTCAAACTCAGGTATGCTGATATAATCTCCATTTAATTTCACATCATGTTTAGATCACAACAACCTTCTCTCTCTCTCTCTCTCTCTCTCCTCTCTCTCTCTCTCTCTCTCTCTCTCCTCCTCTCTCTCTTCTCTCTCTCTCTCTCTCTCTCTCTCCTCTCTCTCTCTCTCTCTCTCTCTTCCTCTCTCTCTCTCTCTCCTCCTCTCTCTCTCTCTCCCTCTCTCTCTCTCCTCTCTCTCTCTCTCTCTCTCTCTCTCCTCTCTCTCTCTCTCTCTCTCCTCTCTCTCTCTCTCTCTCTCTCTCTCTTCTCTCTCTCTCTCTCTCTCTCTCTCTCTCTCTCTCTCTCTCTCTCTCTCTCTCTCTCTCTCTCTCTCTCTCTCTCCTCTCTCTCTCTCTCTCTCTCTCTCTCTCTCTCTCTCTCTCTCTCTCTCTCTCTCTCTCTCTCCTCTCTCTCTCTCTTCTCTCTCTCTCTCTCTCTCTCTCTCTCTCTCTCTCTCTCTCTCTCTCTCTCTCTCTCTCTCTCTCTCTCTCTCTCCTCTCTCTCTCTCTCTCTCTCTCTCTCTCTCTCTCTCTCTCTCTCTCTCTCTCTCTCTCTCTCTCTCTCTCTCTCTCTCTCTCTCTCTCTCTCTCTCTCTCTCTCTCTCTCTCTCTCTCTCTCTCCTCTCTCTCTCTCTCTCTCTCTCTCTCTCTCTCTCTCTCCTCTCTCTCTTCTCTCTCTCCACTCACTCTCTACACCTTACTTATCAGGAACGACTTTGAAGGGAGGGGGTGGGGGTGGTGGGGTGGTGTATGCTGTCTATGGGCAAGCATTACATTACATCGAAGTGTGGACCTAAGAACAATTCTAAAAAGAGAGTTTTGAAACACTTGATGAACTTACACCAGTTTGAAAAGGTTTTTTTCTGAGTGCTCAGAACAAAGGATCCACACGCAGAGGGTATATTACACAGAGCTGTGTGGGTGTGTGTGTTGGGGGGGGGGTGCACAATGTGCTCCCGCTATGTCTTCGCTTAAAACCAACAAACAAACAAACATAAACAGCGACAGCAGCAATCCATCAATGACCATCTATTCAAGAATTCCCACAGGGGTCGTAAACGTATTTCGCTTAGTCTGGGCTTAAGGCCACACCTGGCTGTAATCAATCGTGTCTTTTTTCAGATGGCTTGACGGGTTGGATTTTGCTTCATTGAGACCAAAGATTCTCATCTTGTGTTTCCGACCGTATGAGAGGGGTTATGTTCAACAAAAAGATAACTAACTTGCTAATTATAAGGGGACTGTTGAAAACATTACCATGGTGTAAGCGATTGCGTTTACTCTGATACTGTCAGTCCCAGTCACTCCTGAGGGTAATCAACCATGTATTCGACACGGGGTTTTCAGATTAACATGCTAATTAACGTGCTGTTTAAAAAACAGTACCACTGTTTTTGTTTTGTTTTTTTAAACAAAATTTCCACTTTTTAAAAGATTTTTCTAAAAATTGTCGTGTTTTTCTTTAAAATTGTCGTGATTTGTCACATTATGGTGTACGGAACTCCGAAAGGGGGTTAAACAAATTTGAAAAGGTAAAAACACTGTTGGAATGATGTCATTCCCTCGAAATATCATGTCGTTCCGTCGAAATAATAATTAGATAAAACATTTTGAGGGAACGAAATAGTATTTTTGAGGGAACGAATTATTATTTTTTTCCAGGGAACGAAATAATTTCAGTATGTTTTTATTTTACATTTTCAATATTGTGTTACCTGTCTCTTTTGGGGCTCCGTAATGACGTTTAATGCATTTCGGTCCCTTAAAAAGTGAAAAAATGATAGTTATACAAACAAATTATGCTATTTATTTATTTCTTCTAGATATTCGAGGGCAACATCGATAAGAACAGCGTCGTGGAGAGACGTTTCTTCAAGCCCGTCTTGACGGTCAAGATTCGCATCGTGCCCGTTGAATGGTATGACGTTATCGCTCTGCGGTTTGAGCTGCTTGGCTGTAGATAATTATTAGCGTTAATAATAATTATGTGACAGTAGACTACAAAACTCGATCTTTGGCCTCATTATCAACAATATCGTGAACTCGTTGTCTTGATAGTGTAAACCATCTAGTTTAGTTTTTAATGAAAGTGATATTAGAGGAGTCTTGCCCAAGTTTGATGGTTTCTTTCAGGGTTCAACTCTACTCCTGGAAGACAGTCCTGCCCTGTAGTATGCCAAGTTACTTGGAGCAACGTACGGTGGAACGGTCGGCGACCGTCCGGTGGCAAAAATGCGTGTAAAATGAATTTGGCTGCTCACAAACTGTTTTCCAACAGTAGTCCAGCGGATAAGTGGAAATTTCGTGCACTTTGTGGTAAAAGCATGAAATTTGGCACACATGTACTTTATACCAAAACATGAAATTTTAGATATAGTGCCATCTCTGAATTGGCCTTGGTGGCCATTTTCCAAAATGGCCGCCATTTCTGATATAAAACTACATAACTCGGAAAGTAAGAGGCCTAGAATCTTCATTCCAGTGGCTATGTATATGTTTGCCGTGTCCAACAGTTCAAAAAATGCATTATTGAGAGTGTCAGACTATTAATAGGTCCGCCATTTCCAAAACGGTGTCTTTATTCTTCAAAATGGTGGTCTTCAATGGCCATAAATTCCATATCTATAGAACAGAACTGCATGAATAGTCTAGTCAATCTATGGTTTGACCTAGAATTTTTATTTATTTTTTTTTTTTTTTTGGCAAGTGTCTCTTGAAACCCTCCCATACAACATATCAAAAAAGCAGAAAAGGGGAAGCAGGGGAAATATGTCTAATTTGCATAAATTAAAAATTGATGCTTTTGCCTCTATTTTCAGTTATATATAATATAAAGCTTATTTTCTCCACAGAATGTTTTCATAGGTGTAGTCACTGCATATTCTCCAAACACATATGAGCAAGAAAAAAATCGAAGACGGCCGCCATTTTTTACGATGGCCGCCATTTTCCCGCCAAAATCAAAATCTCACTAGTTAGTAAGATAATAATCTCATTTGAATGACCACTGCGCTTATCATTATGTTTCAGACTCGGTGGTATATGACATTTCTCTACAGTGTTCATCACTAGTAATCCTAATTGAAATTTCCACTTAAGCCAAAGGTATTTGAATAAACAATTGTCAACTTTATTACATTTTCAGGAATCATTCAAAGGTAACTCTAACTTGCATGCAGTGTTTAAACAATTTTGAGAAGTTGAATTTCCCATAAAAGAAAAAGGCTGCATTAAAGTGTATGATCCCCCCCCCAAAAAAAAAAAATAAATAAATAAATAAATAAATAATAATAATAATAATAATAAATAAAAACAATTGAACAAAAAAGTAACAATAATAGTAAAACAAAAATATGAAACACATAGATACAAACAACAACTGTTTTAAAATTCTAGGTCTACATACAATAAAATTAAAACAAGCCAATGGATGAATTTAGACGATACATATAATAATATAAGTAACTCAAAGATAAGCCCGCAATTTACAGTTAGAAAATAATAATAATAATAATGCTGCGTAGAAAAACTATTAAAAAAATAGTGTACAAAAAAAAAAAAAAAAAAAAAAAATGATACATGAAATTGCTTTTACAATCCAGAGCAAAAATGTAAATATCGTCAGTTTCGCTAATAATGTATTTGAATAACAAATAATTTCAGGTTCAGAAGTGATAATTCCAAAGGAAACAATAGCTGTCTCTCGTTAACGGCTACCGGTAATTTGTGTGGCGATTATTTTTTAATAAGGATGAACACAATATTTTTAAAGGCTTTGATGGATCATTATTATTTTCTCTCTTCACAGTTGACTTGTAAAATGTTAATGACAATGAAATTATTTAGCTTAAATATAACTTTCTTTCATCATCATGATAACGTCAAAAACTAATGACTTAGCAACTAACCAGTAAAGAGTATTTGTTGCCAGGTAAAAGCCTTTACAAACTAGATGTGTTCATCCTTGTACAAAATAATCGCCATAAAAATTACCGGTAGCCGTTAATGAGAGGCACTTATCGTTCCCTACAGGGACTTACCACTTCTGAACCTGAAATAATCTGTTTTCAATGACAATATTAACGAGGGGGCAAACATTGTACGTAAATAACAAGCCTTTGGTATCTTCTGAAATTTGAACCACGATTCTAGTAATCTACTGCAAGAGCCTTTAAAACTAGGCCTAAACATCTTTTCAGCAAACTTGAGCGTTAGGGATGGGGTCGAAAATACTCAGACCATGAAGGTCTTCGGACCAAGATGCAGTAAGCAATAGTAGTCTAGTCAATTTATGGTTTGACCTAGACTATATCTATGAAAATATTGTGTGGAAAAAAATAAAATTTATATTATAATATTACTGAAAATATAGAGGCAAAAGCGGCAACTTCAATTTATGCAAATTAGGCATATTTCCTCTACTTCCTTTTTTTTACTTTTTTTTATATGTTGCTTGGGAGGGTTTCAAGAGACAATTGCAAAAAAAAAAACTCATTTCTGTTGCAATTTTGTCTAGGTCGAGCCATTTTTTTGCACAGATTGACTAGACTAGAAGCCTTCATGCTGGTGATAAGTTATGGATTTTTAGGATCAAAAGCTTGAATAAAGACAAATTTGCTACTCTGCACATAGTGGATATCTCAATATTGCTCACCTGTAATAATTTGTTTAGTTTAAGGATATGTTTACAGATCCATTGGGTAGCAATAGCTAGCTTTCGGAAGTCTTGTTCCCTTCCTCTTCAGTTGCATATGGGTTTAATTTTTAAATTAATTTTATAATTAGATATTTAAATGGAAATAATTCAAAAGATAATATTTTTCATATGAAATCCCCCTTTTCTTTTACCCCTCCGTTATGGGTGGGGCCAGATTATTAAACTTGGGGTGAGTTCAAATTACGCATACACGTAGGTGTGTATTAAAAACAATACATCTTTGTGTTTGGGTATCTACTTAATGGGAAATCCGTTGCCGTGGTAAACACGCAGTGCCCATTAATCTGGTCACGTACCTAACAACTACGGCCAGAACTAAATTACCCCGAAAATAAATTCGTCATTTAACAACTTCTACAGGGGGTACTAACGCAATTAGCCTAAATGGATTTAATAATATATTTTTTGTTTTCGTTTTCTCTGTCTGAGAAATATCTTGCAGTTGATCCTTTAATACGTTGTGTGCAGCGGAAGCGGGCATCATCGTGCTTTACCCAAGGACAGTTACTGACCTACGCTTATAATAATATTATCGCAAAACAAAAAAAGTGTAAAATAAAACTAAAATCTAAGTACAAAGAGGAAAAATAATTGTGTATAAAAATATCTGGTTCATGTTACATTTGTGATGCTTTTGTTTGGGGTTTTATTGTTTTACTGCGTGTCCCTTTTTTAACGTAGGCCCATAAGTTCCACAATTGCTGTTTGGCATACAATAATATGGGGCACAACAAACAAGTTGTGTCATCGACATGATATTAAAGACAGCTATATTACACCAATAATGCAGATCTGACCTTTGTGGTGTTTAGGGTGCGAAATATTTTGTACCAGCGTATCTTGGTGCCAAATTGCGCAGATCTCTATGTTACGATCCGAAAAAAAACTGCGTTAAGGTTTAAAGGGTTCCCACCAACAGTGGGTCGTTCAAGCAGAAGCAACCGAGTGCGTAGTTCGGAGCCCTAAACAACGGAAGGTCGAGGGCCCGCTGTGAAATCTCTGGTGCAGCTTAAGAATAATATAGACTGAAGAAACAGCGCACATTGAATGAAACATCTACACCAGAAGTGTCAATTTAGTAAAACAAATTACCAGCGAATTCCTTCTAAATGTAAACATGATGTTCAAGACGTACTTTATTACTACTCACACAAAAGCAAATGACAAAGTTTCACAATAAACAAACCAAGAATGTATGTAATAGTTAGGGTGAAATAATTAATAATTAGACGTAATTAACTTAGTTTACAACCAATTTTAAAGTACGACCTTTACGTTGGGCAGTTTTGATTACACTCCAAGGTTTCATTTATTTATTTATCTGTATTTCCCAAGTTTACAATTAATTATTTTATATGTAGCACAACATAGCCCAATCCCATACGTGTAATTGCTTCTTAATTGTGTATACGTTCCGAAATAGAAGTCATTTTACTTCTTTTTTTAATTTGCAATTGAGGAGCAATTTTATTATGCATTGATGGTTTAAGTTCGTCATCGATGCAATACATTAGCAAAGACACGGTTTCAAAAGGAAATCTAATTTGTAAACAATTATTCACTGATAACATGAATAGTGGGCTTTGCTTGCCCTAGACATGTTTATCCTATGTTTTTGATGATATTGCTGGCTGCTTGTGCGTGATTAGATCTGCATCTGTTGAATACTGTGCGAACTCCTTAGGAGCTATAAACAAACAACTGATAAACACTAATATCTATTTTGTTTTACCTACTTTGTTTTACCTACTTTTTTTTCAGAATGTGATTTCTAAGAAGAAAAAAAAAATGCTGTTTCAATCTGAAACCTCACCAATGATTAAACATTTTGACAAAGATAGCATCGGTGTTGATTATTTTGATTGCCGAAAAATTGAACTAACCTATTGAGCCCAAAATGGGACAGGTAAAAAAAAAAATTAAATGTAAACAAAGAATAATAATTTTTATTTCCTCCCCTCTTTATACCATTTCGTTCCCCAAAAATACTTTCTTAGTTCCTCGAAATAAGTTCGTTCCCCCAAAATGCCCAAAGTGTTATGATCGACTTGTAGCATTTTTTGTTTTATATAATGTTTTATAAAACTGTTGCTTTTCATCTTATTGACTCATTCGTTTAATTTGTTTGAGGAAGGAGGTAAATTTTTATTTTTTTTTTTTTTTAATAAAGGACGTTAACAAAAAACATATAAATTTAAGACAGTGATAAGCCTTTGCCTGAACCATTTTATAGGTGTTTTATGCTAAGTTTTTTGTTTTTAAGTTGTCGATTTTTATTTGTGTATTTACTTTATTATATTTTAGCCTTTTCGTAGTAAACAAGGAACTTTAAGATCCTTTGTTGCAAAATAAGTACACACACAAAATGATAGTACAGTGTAAAATAAATTAAAAAAAAAAAAAAAAAATAACATGAAAGCTCTAGCCGTTTTAAATTACCTATTTTATATTTCTTTGAACCTTTTCTATTTATATGTTGTTTTTGTAAATTGGTTTAATTTCTTTTTTTGGCTTGTTAGGTAAAATAGGCAAAATATACTCGAACCTATGAATAATTAAAGACTGGTCTAGCCACGGACTACTGCGTACACCATGCAGCCTGGCTGATCATCTGCCTTCAAGTCTACAGCCTTTACATCGTAGAGCCTGCACTGACCAGAAGTCATGACGTAGTCGAAAGACAAACACTCTTTGTTCATCTTACAGCCCCCAAAGCATTGCATGATTGACTTCGTGTGAACGGCCAACAGAGGGCGTGATGGCTCGTCGAGACTTTTTCCGTCGAACGTCATTGTGGACATGCGGGGGCTGGCGATCATAGCAGATGAAGACACACCAATGGCTGAAGTGGCTGGCGATTAAAACCAAAAATACTGTAATTAGTGACGTGTCGTGGCCGAGCTGTTAAGAGCACGGACTCGGGCTCTGGTGTTTCTAATAGGCAGAATGTGGGATCAAGTCCCGGTCGTGGCAATAGTTCGTCTTTGAGCAAGACAATTCAACATATAGTCTTTTTGTCCTTCGGATGGGACAGTAAAAAGGGAACATATTGCCTTCGGATTGGGCGTTCTGGGCTATTGTAAATTTGGAAAGATATTTAAAAAGTATAATAAAATGGCTCAGATAAGCATCGCTTGAACTTGTGTGGTTTTTGTGAAATTTCATGACGTGATCCACTATTTGTGTGAAACCAAATTGTTGACTCCACAAAATGGCGAACTGTACATTCCGCTTGCTGTATTTCAAGAGGCAAACTCTTTTTTTTATGTCACTTATCACTGATTACAATACACTGTAGGTGTTTTATGTGCATGAACAATTCTTGTAAAGGATTAGGAGCCATTTCAAACAGCAAAATTTGGAGGGATTTGAAGGCAATGCCCCCTTTAAACCTCCAAGCTTAATGATATCAATTGATACTACACATCGGGACGGTAGCAGTTGCTGACAGGCAAAAGGAAAACGAAAAAAACATTAAAAATAAAACATATTTTCTCTTAGGAGGGTCTGCCAAAAAAAAAAAAAAAAAAAAAAAAAGATTTAAAAAAGTAGTCCTATCTCGGGCATTATACTGTTTTTTATGTTTATGCCAGGGTTTTGTAAACAAAAGGTACTTTGGTGAAATATTCAAACAGCTGAAAGGCTAAACGAAGTTTCTCAGACAATTGAAGTTTCTCTTGTTTGTTTGCGTTGATATGAGGTTGACAAAAATCAAAATATTTGATAGAAAATTTGTGTGGATCAGTTTTTAACTAAAACTGTGCTTTTGTGTGACCAACCGCGGTGGGACTGTCAATGCGCAGGGTAAAGAGAAGGAAATTAGTGTGGAAAACAATATCCTGTTTTTAGATTTTTGTTTGTTTTTCAGGCTTAAAATTAAATATATTTTTCAATAAACGATTACTACCTAGAAGCGCTTTCACTTATTAGTTTCTTACTTGTTGCTGGAGGGCATTCTTCCGTGTGGTACTCTTCCACCATCACTTCACACAATGTCAGGGTGCTGTCATAACGGTTTGATGCAATTGTTTTATCGTCGTCAACACTGACAAACCGGGCGATCACAGGAGGGTCACATACAAACGGTATATGTGCCCCAGGGATCGATGCTTGGACTGTTGTCACTGGTGACCCACATGCGGCATTTTTAAAGATGTCGCTCTCTATGCCGGCCCTTACGATGGCGCCGGACAAACGTTCGTCTGTAAGCAGAATATCACAAAATAAAACATCAAAATAAAACTTATCGCGACCACAAAGACTCTGTAATACAAACAATACATAAATAATAAATATTACAGACAACTGACAATTACGCTACGTGCTAAGAATGTTAAAATGTTCTTGTTCACTGTTCCGTGTTTTAAGGTCGTACACATTATTAGGTTGTGGTACTGGTTTAATTTTCCAATAACACAAAACAGCCCCCTCGCCTGCCCAAGCTTAAAAAGCAAGGACCACGCCAACCTTTACAGTCAATATTCCACAAGTAGTTTGAGCTTTAAAGTCCTTGGCAAACAGCCTGCTGCAACAAGCAACCATCCACCATCGATCCTTTAAGAATTATTTTGGGGAAACAAATGTGAACTTACTACAGCAATCTTTTCTGTTGACAAGGGTGATACGACCGAGGCAGTGGTTTGCTCCCAGGTCCACCTTCCACCAGGGATGAGAACTGTTGGCTAAAACAGGAACATATCATTATTTGTACTAGATCAATTCGATATACATGTAATCCGGTGTGTTTCAAGGAGTGCACTTTTTATGGGAGATTACGGAAGCCTGAAGTGACGATCTGCGTTCCGAGTTTCCGAGATAACTATCTTGGAATAATGGAACACTGGTATGTCTGTCCGTGATCTTTTATTTTGGAAAGAGTGCGCCTTTCCTTGACATTTTACATCTCTTGGGAGACGTCTTTCCGTGATATATGACATCCTTGAAAGACGTCTTGAAAGACTCTGGAAGACGCCTTAACTTAATATATTATCTTGAAAAGTAGTCTTTCTCTGATATATAATCTCTGGAAGACGCCATTCGCCCAATCCCAAATATAATATTTTTATAGTGACAGTTATTTTATGATACATGTAAACAAAATAAATCAGTGGAGTTTTCTTATACCTCCTACCTCTATTTTTATTTCCACTGATTACCCGATAGCGACACCGATAGCGCGCACAAAACAAGTGCCGCTATTAACACCTCAGGCACCGTATGCGATAAGCCAGGCTGTGCTCCGCGGCCAGCGCCGTGTACCAACAGTACGTGTACAGTAATAACGCTTTCCTTAGTTGGGAACAAAAATCTTGAGCCATCTCGAACTTTTGCATAGAAATAATACCCTTTTTGACCTTAGCTTCTGTTCGAAATCAGACGTTGAAGCCCACGTTTGTATTAAACTGTGTATAACGCAAAAGCACTGTGGCTGGCTGTTCCGCTCCATTGACTACAAAGTTCAAAGTGCATCAACCATGCTTAGTCTAGTCTAGTCTAGTCTAGTCTCTATTCAATGTTCACGCAACCTGATTTTGTTTGTCTCTAAAACAGCCGCCCATGCAAACCTCGCTGACAATCAAATGTCAGGCTTTTGATCGTGTGCTTTTTTATACTTTCGCCAAAGTGTGTAGCTTGTAAGGCACACCACAAAACAGTAATTTTAACTTTGAAATAGCTCACGCGTTGACACGACCCCAGCGATACCCGAACACCTAGTGATGGTTTTTACAAACACTTAAAGTCCAGTTACATTAAATTTCATGATTTTCATTACATTTATGGTTGTTATTACATTTATATTTGATTGTGTTGTTATATACATTTATGGTAGATTTTTATTACATTTATGGTTTTTATTACATTTATGGTAGTTATTACATTTATGGTAGTTATTACATTTATGGTAGTTATTACATTTATGGTAGTTATTACATTTATGGGTGATACATGGTCGCCTCCCTGAATCCTTTCACTGAAGACCCCGTAGTAACTGTGTGCTGCAAAAAAAATCAAACCGCGCGGAACGACTCTGTGCAACGTCATGTAAAATCCATGCGACACGAGGTCTGCTTTCGCGTTAAAGGAACATTACAGAATTGGTTTTTGCTAACAAAACAGTTGCTGGCAGTGTAAGCACTTTATGTAATCCACTATATGCATTAGCTGACAAACCTGTAGAAGTTTGAGATCGATCGGCCACGAATTTGATTTCGAGACCTCAGAATTAGAATTTGAGGTCTCGAAGTCAACCATCTGAAAGCACACAACTTCGTGTGACAAGGGTGTTTTTTCTTTCATAGTTATCTCGCAACTTCGACGACCAATTGAGCTCAAGTTTTTACAGGTTTGTTATTTAATCCATATGTTGAGATACAACAAGTGAGAAGACTGGTCTTTGACAGTTACCAATAGTGTCCAGTGTCTTTAAGTAACGAATCCTTTTTATCTCGATTTAAAATATAACCTGGCTTCGGTTTGTTAGTGCAGTCGACAAGGTTTGAGTAACACAGTCGGAGTAAATTCATAATTTAACACTTTGAGCCGGATATCGCAGGTCGATAAAAAATTTCTCAATTTTCTTGGAATTTTATTTGTTTGCGCTGTAAGTTTTAAATGAAATCATTCCAGTAATATGTTTTAGGAAAAATGTGATGTGACAAAAATAGCAAAGCTGCATCCGTGTTAATCTCCTATAGCTGATGTCCCATCAGAGGTGCCCGTAAACCCGTGCATCATTGTACACAACTCTTAACCCTGCGTGTCATCATAAAAAAAACTCCCACGTTTTGAAATTGCGTGTAATACATGTTTTTGCGAAGCACAATCACGTTTAAATCGCCCAAACTATTAGATATAGACCCTTGTGACCAAAAGAAATAAATTCTAGCCACTTTTCCTTTGAAATTAGCCCACATGTGTCTCTGTTTTTAGTTTATACCACTTTACTCTCCCTTTGCCTCTACAACTCATGGAATTAGCACCTTTGTTTGTTTACCCAAACCCAGCCGTAACCCCCTAATCTAATTTGAATGGTCTTTCCCACTAGTCCGGTAGGCACAGTCTCACTCATTTGGCACCTTGATATACCCCCTCTACAGTTCAACCGCGAAGCCATCTGAACACCAAATGGTTCACTTCACCTAGTAGTGACTATTAGGTCCAATGCTAAGTGATTCCTGTACAATTCCTATGCGAATACCAAGTCCTATTGGAAAACAAGGTCATTAATTGATGTTTTTTGTGTGTGAAAAACAACCCCGATGGTAACAAGACAATTGGCATGCTGTTTGGCTAGGCTTGGCTAGGCTTGGCTAGGTGAAGCTGGGGAACTTCGATTTATTTAGATTAAAACAAAATAATAATAATAATGGCGAGGTACTGATTGTTTAATTTAAAACCGACACTTGAAAAGTCCCGATGGCCGGCACCACGGAAGGTTAAGATTAATTGTATTTTTTAACTTACCGGTGTGAGAGCAACTAGTTGAAGTCAAAAAACTTGCGTCATTGTTGCCGTCAATCGCTAGGTCTGCAGTGAATTTACCAGCCAGGGACACTTGACTGGCTTGTTTCCCCAGAAGTTCCAAAGCTGATGCGGAGAATGAACAAGATACATTCTGTACGTAATAATCTGTAAAATACTACATTATGATTCTTTCCTTACATTAGCCAACGTGTCATTTTCGCATTTTCAATTGTATTGTGCGTTTGTTTGTTGGGTTTGTTTGTTTATTTGTTTTAAGGTTGGTTGGGGTGTTTGTTTGTTGAGATTGAGGTGGGGTTTGTTTGTTTATTTGTCGGTAAGTCAGTGGTGTACAGAGTCCCTAAATTACGGCGCTCCATGAGTGCCATCCCACTTATCGAGATAACCAGATAATTTATTGCATCAAGTCGACTTTTCTGTGGTATAAGTAGACTTAGCGACATAAATTATCTCGCCAAGGCGACTTACGACAATCAAGAAGTCGACTTACCTAGATAAGTTATCTCGCGAAGACAGCTTACATAATCGAGAATTTGACTGACCCAGATAAATTATCTCACGAAGACAACTTACACAAATTACGAAGTCGACTTACCGAGATAAATTATCTCACGAAGACAACTTAGACAATTTGATTGTCTTAAGTCGTCTCGGCGAGGTGCTTTTTCTAGATAAGTCGAATTATTGTGTTTTGTAAGTCGTCTTGGCGAGATAATTTATCTCGGTAAGTCGTCTTTTTGATTATTATAAGTCGACTTGATACGATATTTTATGTCGCTAAGTCTACTTATACCACAGAAAAGTCGACTTGATGCAATTTATTATCTGGTTAACTCGATAAGTTGGATGGCACTCATGGAGCGCCGTACTAAATAAACAGTTAGAAAAATATTGAAAAGGTAGACAAAACATGGAAAATATTTAAACCCTTCAAAACGTTAATTCCTTTAACCCCGAAATAACCTTTTCATCCCCTCAAAATACTATTTCGTCCCCTCGAAAAAACATGTTTGGGGAACGAAATAACATTTCGAGGGAACGAAATGATTTCGAGTTGTATTTCGGGGGAACGAAATACTATTTCGAGGGAACAAAGTACCAATTTCAAGGGAATGCAATATTATTTCGATTTTTTACATGTCCTTTTATAGGGGCTCTGTAAGGGAATGTTTGTTTTATGTGTTCGCCGTAACAGATTTAAAACACAACCATATACTCGTTTTAGTTTGGGTGGTGGGGCAATAGTTCCATCCAATAATTTTCCGCAAAGCCCTTACAGTATATTAACAATAACAATACATGAACAAGTAATCTAAACACTTACGTGTGAGATTGCGGCACCAGCAGGTCAGCGGGCAAAACCACACGATGATCCCAAAGAAAAATATCAACAGGTTTTTCTCAAGCAATATTCCCTCGCAGTGAGCCATCATGACAAATGTACCGTACGCTCACTTGTACCAGAATGATCTCTTCACTCGAGTCGATTGAGAAATCGAAGTGCTGCATACAAGATGACGGGTTCACATAGCAAGCAACCTTGTTTACAGGTTTCTCGGGCTTGCGAGCTACAGTAATTAAGTTCACCAACATTGAGGCATCCCTGTGGTGGCCTTGAGGTACATCGCATATCGCAAATATGTGTGCAGACTTTTGCGATGTCGTAGCCTTGCTCAAGGCAGTCGCAGTTTTCACTCCGAAAAAGACGCCGTAAAACCCACCCTTTAACTATACATAGCACTGTGCGTAACGTGTGTATCACACATAGCACGACGCCCGTCTACTACTGTGCGCAAGTCATCCGCACTCGTATTACTGTCCGCATGCGGAGGCCGTCAGGCCGACGTTCGGTTAGTACACGCAGCATACACGTACGCACACGGGCGCATAGCATGACAATACTGTATACGGCATGCAGTGCAGTGGCAATACTGTACTGACAATATTAGTGCATGCAGTGCAGTGACACGCAAACAAGGCGCGCTAGCTCTGGCGGCCGTTGTGCGGCGCAAAGAAAACAAATAAATAAACGAAGACCAAATTAATCTTCAACGCCTTGGTCAAGGCTAGCGATGTCGTGAAACAATCGCAAATAATATGTGCGCAAACGTATGTGCGCAGACTTATCTGCGCGACGGGCGGTGTTAACGCGCCGATGTACTTTTCCTTTCATAATCGCCATTTAAAAAAACATTTATTCGCCCCCCCCCCCCTAAAATAATTATCCGGTGTCCCCCCCCCCCCCCCCACCCCCAAGAAAACTAGTTGAAATTAACCCCAACTTTTGTAGGAAAGCTTGATTTAAAAAAACGTTCAACTTTAAACGCTGTTTTCTCCGATTGCTACTTTGTTACTGGTATTTATACGTGTGTGTCAGTTCGTGCCGTCGGTGATGATATTTGCGATTAATTTCACGACATCGCACAAGTCTGCGCACATATTTGCGATATGCAATGTCCCTTCAGGGCCACCATACATCATCCCAAGGTTATTAGTATTGATATTATGGGAAGCTTTGGGTCAACCAATACCCGCGGGAGTCAGCAAGGCAAAAGAGGACACAAGCTTACTGGGCTGTTCTTTAAAAAGGCAATTAGCTTCAGTAAAATCATCCCGTGGATGCAACGATTTAAAGGCAGTGGATACTGTTGGTAATTACTCCAAAAATACATTACCATGAAAACTTATTTGGTCAGTAGTACCTGAGAGCTGCTGATAGTATAAAGCATTGTGAAAACGACTCCCTCTACAGTAATGTAGTCTCTGAGAAAGAGGTAAATTCTCACTAAAATATTTGAATCTGAGAAAGGCTTCAAACATGAAACCTTTCTCAAACATTTTGAAAGCACGCAATTCCATGTAACAAGGGTGTTTTATTCTTTCGTTATTTTCTTGCAACTTCGATGACCAATTGAGCTCAATTTTTCACAGTTTGTTTAAATGTATACTAGCTGGGATGTATATGTTGCGATAGCACGATAGCACACGCCCGTCTGGTAGAATTACAAACTAGCTATACGAACGCCTTGACCAAAGACTTGACGTGTCTGCACATGCTCGGGCAAAACGGTTATAAGATCGTGGCTAAATTTGATGTGGTGTGCAATATTCCTTGTAGTCTAGTCAATCTAAGCAAAAAAATGGCTTGACCTAGACAAAATTGCAACAGAAATGTTTTTTTGCAACTGTCTCTTAAAACCCTCCAAAACCAACATATCAAAAAAGTAGGAAAAAAAAGTAAGCAGGGGAAATATGCACAATTTGCATAAATTATAAAATGCCGTTTTCGCCTCTATTTATGTATACATACGCCCTGATAGTAGTAAAATTGATATAATTTTCACCTCAAATTTGCATGCAAATGTCTATTGAAACCCTCCAAAACAAGGTATCAAAAAAGTAGAAAAAAGGAATCACGGAAAATATGCATAGTTTGCATAAATTAAAAATTGCTGTTTTCGTCTCTATTTCTACTTATGTATGTGTGCACACGCCCTGATAGTCGTAGAAGTGATATCAATGTCCTATCAAATTTTCATGCAAATGTCTCTTGAAACCAGGAAACCCTCCCAAACAAAGTTTCAAAAATATTCAAAGTATCAAACGTGCCAATATATTTTAATTAAATGTGTTTAATTAAAGTTACGTGCGTATTATGCACTAACAAGAAATGATATATTGACTGCTCCTGTAAGTGATGTTTGACACCTTGGACCGGGCACTGCTGGGTCAGAAGATGTTAGGGAGGTTTCAAACTTTACAAAATTATTATGCCTAGCCCGGTTAAGGGGGTTCCAGTATAATGTAATTAAATTTGTTTAATTAAGATTACGTGCGTATATTACAATGCACTAAAAATTATTGCAATACTGACTGCCCCTTTAAGTTATGTTTGACGCCTTGGACTGGGCACCACTAGGTCAGAAGATATTAGGGAGGTTCCAAACTTTACAAAGTTATTATCTTCTGACCTGGTGGTGCCCAGTCGATCCAAGGTGTCAAACATAATTTAAAGAGGCAGTCAAATATTTCATTAATTTATAGTGCATTGTAATACGCACGTAATCCTAACTAAATAAAATTTATTAAAAAATACTGGAACCCCCATGACCGGGCTAGAGATTTAATTTTGTAAAGTTTGGAACCTCCATATCAATTCTACAACTATCAGGGCGTGTGCACACATACATAAGTGAAAATAGAGGCGAAAACGGCAATTTTTTATTTATGCAAATTATGCAAATTTCCCCTGCTTACTTTTTTCTTGATATGTTTTTTTGAAGGGTTTCAAGAGACTTTTGCATGCAAATTATGTTTTAAAAATAATATCAATTTTACTACTATCAGGGCGTATTATACATAAATAGAGACGAAAACGGCAATTTTTAATTTATGCAAATTATGCATATTTCCCCTGCTTACTTTCTTTCTACTTTTTTGATATGTTGTTTTGGAGGGTTCGAAAAGACTGTTGCAAAAAAAAAAATCCTTTCTGTTGCAATGTTGTCTAGGTCAAACCACATAGACTAGTGGGATTTCTGAAAATTGTGACTGTTAGGGGCATTTTGTAGTAAAAGTGGGATAATAATTTTGTTATGCTGATTCCGAAAAAACCGGTTCCCAAGCGAAATTTTGAATTTTTGACCATCTAATTTGCATAAACAAAATGGCCGTAAAATTGCCAATTTTGAGCCTTTTTTAACCATTTCCTGCAACTTCTCTGTAACCCAGCAAGTAAAAATGACAAATGATATGTCTGTACTTATGTATTGAAGGTCAGAGAATAGGATTAAGACATTTTTGAAGTAATTAGTGGTAAATAATACCCATAAATATGCAAAATAGTAGCCGCCATTACTGAAAAATCGTTTTTCTCCACTATCTATGTAACAAGGCAAGCAAACATGACAATTGAAGTGTCTTTACCTATATTTTGAGGGTCAGAGATTATAATTAATATAATTCTGAAGTAATTAGTGGTACACAATACTCATAAATATGCAAATTAGTGGCCGCCATTACAGAAAAAACATGTTCTCCTATATCTCTGTAAGTAGGCAAGCAAAAATTACAATTGAAACGTGTTTGCCTATGTTTTAAAGGTCAAAGAAAAGAATTAAGACATCTATGAAGTAATTAGTGGAACAATACTCATAAATATGCAAATTAGTGGCCGACATTACCCACAAATAATTTTTCTCATATATCTCTGTAACTAGTCAAACAAACATTACGATTGAAGTGTATTTTCCTTTGTTTTGAGGGTCAAGCAATGTGATCAGTGATGAGCCAGAAGCCTAAATATGCAAATGAGCTAGTAAAGCTATCAATGCTTAATTATGCAAATGAGCTAGTATAGCTACCAATGAATTGCATAACTATTTATGTATCAATGCTAAAATGTTAGGTTCCTAACTTTACCCCCAAATACTACTTGACAATAATACAGGCATGATGAGGCAACTGGTCTCAATTACAAATCCCTTATGTTCAGTCGGGTATAAAATAAACTGTTTCTTTAACTATAATCGTATTCATCATACAAGGAGTTTGATCATGCTTCTGGCATGCAAACGAAATCATTTCCAGGTAACTTTTAGGAATTGGACCCAATGACATCATAGGGGGCTATAGTTCTGAATCACCATGTGTTACCATCCCAAATCAACTGGCTCAGGTATAGAACAGTGATGGGTATTTCTCCAAATCATTGCTTGATAGCGTACATGTATCAAATTGAAGCGGAGAGCTTCACTCATTGGGGACATTGCTTCTGTTTTCCCAGTTTTAGAGAACAGTGCATGCCTAATTTGCTAAGTAGGACGTGGTTACACACCCATTTAATGCATGAAATGGTAAAAGATTTGTTCCTGTTTAATACTCGACGTGGTATAGGTTGGTAGGTTATTGAAAGCCGCATATATTGGCATTTCATGGCGGGACCAGACAAGATCCAAAGGCATTCACATTGTACACGTGAGAAGTTGGAAACCAAAAGCACAAGAACCAGTATCCATTGATGACAAAACAACTGTATTAAACTGGCTGTGCACAGCATGGATAACACCAACCTAGTGTCAGCTTCTCATTTATGTTTGGCTCTCAGTTTAGTCAAATCGGTGGTTGACTTTGACAATCTAACTTTAGGTTCTTCTCTGAACTCCTCGGCAACAAGAATGTTCTGATCATCAGGTGCCTAAAAACACAGTTTCTCAGACAGAGATCAATTTTATTATCAGGACAGGAAACCACGTAAATTGTTTCTGTTTTTTGGAAGAGGCACATTACGACCATCAACATGCCGCCTGATTGGTCAAGAGGCTTGTCTGTGTCGTGTTCTGGTAGCAACGGGTCCATTGAATGTCTTTTCTCTGTATCTGCCCAACAAAAAAAGTTGACAAAGACAAAACAACTATCCTGAAGGCAGGTAGAAACGTTCTCCGATGCCTTGTTACTGCCTATGAAGCCGGTTGTCCAGTTAACACTTGCCAGCTGTTATGATGCCAAGCTTCTGCCAGTTCCTATATCACTTGCTGAACCAAGTCCAATCTGGCAGATAACTATAGTCATAGTCTATCCTGAAGCTATTTCACATAATGACTCGTCATCTTGAGAAGAGACAATGCCATCTTGAGAAGAGACAATCAAGCATGCCACCAAAAGGTCCGCATCGCAGTCTTCAAAGAGCACCATCAATTGCTGAAGTTGGAGAGTGCCAGCAGTGGTAATCACTGACCTGGACTTGGTTGATGACAATTGTCTCCTCTCCAACACGATGGAACAAGCACAAGAAGTGCTTGTAACTGTTGAGCTCCAATTTAGCAGATTAGGGCTTCAGTTAAACTCAAAGGAGACCAAGATGATGGCGTTCAACTCGGAAGACAGTTTTATCGCTTCCCAAGAGGTTGTTGAGGAGTTCAAATACATTTGTGCCCACATAGGATCGACTTAGAGCTAGATGAGAGTGAGGAAAGCTCTGCCACGGAAGGCCATTCATGGCATGAGCGAGTGTGTGTGGAGATCTGGTCTGACCAACGACACCAAGAGGTGTCTGTTTGTGGCTACAGTTAAGTCTGTACTTCTTCATGGAGCCAAGAGGTGAACTATGACAGCCACGCCCGAGAGAGAACTATAGACGGCGTCTACACCCGAATGCTGAGGTTGGCACTCAACAACTGCGTGTCCAGCTCTATGGCACCCTGCTCAGAGTATCTGCAAAGGTCAGGGAACGAAGGATAAGGTCGGCTGACCACTGTTTGTGTCATTTGGAGATACATGTAGTCTCTGCATGCCCATTAGTGCTGTGGGAACCCGTCGATTGAGCTAGGAGAAGGGGCAGGAGGAGAATCACTAGCAGAAGAAGGGCGCATGGCAACAAGAAACTGCTGAGCTGAGGACGATGATGATGCAGGCCAGGGTGAGCCAAAAGCAACCGTCAGGAGGCTCCCGAGATGGCGTTGGCTGAAGACGACCTCTCACATTCTACTGCTCAAAAGCTTAGGAATCCGCGAACTCACAGAGGAGACAGTTCAATCTTCAGAGACATTGTGTGCAGAATATATGATGTACGTAAACTGTTGTTCTCTAAGACTGGGAAACTATAATCAATGTCCCCAACAAGTGTTCTCTCTGCGTCAATTTGATGCAGGTACGCTATAAAGCAATGGTTTGGAGAAATGCTCACTGTGCCATACCTGAGCCCATTGACATGGGATGGGAACACATGGTGATTCAGGACTATAATAACCCATACTGATGTCATTGGGTCCACTTCCTGGAAGTTACCTGAAAATGATTGCGTCTGCATGCCAGAAGCAACGCTGGATGCGACTTTGCAAATGCTGCAAAGCTAGGTTACAATGTACAGCAATGTGTGCATGTCAGTAACAGCTTGATGATCAAACTCCTTGTATGAATTAAGTATTGGTAGCTATAAGAAGCTCATTTGAAAAAAACATCTGTATTATCACTGATCACATTGCTTGACCCTCAAAACATAGGTAAAGACACTTCATTTGTAATGTTTGTTTCCCAAGTTACAGAGATATAGGAGAACATTTTTTTTAATGGCGGCCACTAATTTGCATATTATGCGTATGTTTACCACTAAAATACTACAGAATTTCCTCAATCCTTTAATTAATTTGACCTTTAAAACAGGTAAACACACTTCATTTGTCATGTTTGCTTGCATATTTACAGAAATATTTGAGAAAAATGTTTTTTCTGTAATTGCAATCACTAATTAACATACTTATGAGTAATGTGTACCACTAATTACTTCAGAATTATATTTATTATAATCTCTGACCCTCAAAATATAGGTAAAGACACTTCAATTGTCATGTTTGCTTGCCTTGTTACATAGATAGTGGAGAAAAACGATTTTTTCTGTAATGGCGGCTACTAATTTGCATATTTATGAGTATTATTTACCACTAATTACTTCAAAAATGTCTTAATCCTATTCTCTGACCTTTAATACATAGGTACAGACATATCATTTGTCATTTTTGCTTGCTGGGTTACAGAGATATTGCAGGAAATGGTTAAAAAAGGCTCAAAATTTTCAATTTTACGGCCATTTTGTTTATGCAAATTAGATGGTCAAAAATTCAAAATTTCGCTTGGGAACCGGTTTTTTCGGAATCAGCATACCCAAATTATGTTAAAACACCTGGTTCCCCACTTTTACTCAAAAATGCTCCTTGAACCTTATACAAGGCCCTTTTTCAGAAATCCCACTAGTCTAACAGATTGACTTAGACTATTGGTTTCCTATTGAAACCGCGCTGAAGCCAGTGTACACGCTGGTCATACACGCCGCACAGCTTGTACACTGTGGGTGACGTCCGCGTACGCATTCGCATCATACCGATCAGGTAACCAGACGTAATATACGGGGCCAGACTACATATTTTCTCTTCAAATATCGCGCCTCGATTGACATCACGAACAGAGTCACCATAGGTCAAGGTAAAGGGGGTGGGGGGCTACTCTTAAATTTGTAAATAACATAAAAACTTTTTTTAAACCTTAGTTAGCCTAACTGTTTATTCACATTCCACTCATCAAAATACATCAAAAGCTTTGTTTTTACAAAATACCACTGCCAGGTGCCTTCAAGCTGCACCAGGATTTCATAGCGGGCCCTCGACCTTTCGCTGTTTAGGGCTCCGAACTACGCACTCGACCTTCCACTGTTTAGAGATCCGAACTACGCACTCGACCTTCCGCTGTTTAGGGCTCCGAACTACGCACTCGACCTCCCGCTGTTTAGAACTCCGAACTACGCACTCGACTTCCGTTTAGGGCTCCGAACTACGCACTCGACCTTCCGCATGCTGTTTAGAGATCGAACTACGCACTCGACCTTCGTTAGGGCCTCCGACTCGCAACGATCGAACTCCCGCTTGTTTTAGGGCTCCGAACTACGCACTCGACCTTCCGCTGTTTAGGACTCCGAACTACGCACTCGACCTTCCGCTGTTTAGGGCTCCGAACTACGCACTCGACCTTCCGCTGTTTAGAGACTCCGAACTACGCACTCGACCTTCCGCTGTTTAGGTCCGAACTAGCCCGACACCTTCCGCTGTTTAGGCTCCGACTACGCACTCGACCTTCGCTGTTTAACCCTAGGTGTCGCGAAAACGCACTCGAGCCTTCCGCTGTTTTTTAGTCTACGACCAATACGCACTCGACTTCGCTGTACTCTTTTTTAGGCCCGAACTAGCACTCGTTGCTCTGATTGAACGACACACTTTGGTCGTGAACTTAAACCCTAGGTCAGCGAGAATCACGCCGTAGCACTTTTATATTTTTGTATTACACAGCGGCATTCATTGTACTCTTTTGCAAATCGCGATTTCGCATGCTTTGCAATGACTAGATTCATCTGTTCAACCATTAGAACAAGAATTGTGCCCCCAAACACAGTTTATTACACCCCAAAACGCCTACCGCGTCCCTGGGGGACGCGCGTAAATATTCTAAGCTGGCTGCTTGCAGGGTTAAACCTTAACGCAGTTTTTTTTCGGATCGTAACATAGAGATCTACGCAATTCGGCACCAAGATAAGTTGGTACGAAATATTTCGCACCCTTAACACCACAAAGGTCAGATTTGGTGTATTGGTGTAATATAGCTGTCTTTAACATCATGTCGATGACACAACTTGTTTGTTGTGCCCCATATATTATCATTGTATGCCAAACAGCGATTGTGGAACTTATGGGCCTACGTTAAAAAAGGGACACACCGTAGGAAAAAAACAATTATTTTCCTATATGTACCTAGATGTTTATTTTGTTAACACCTATTTTGTTTCGAGATAATTAATTGTCCAAGTTGAGTATAGCACGGTGATGCCTGCTTGCGCTGCATACAACGTAAGGAACAACTGCAAGATCAACCTTTTAGCTCAAAATTTATCTTCTTAGGCAGAGAACACGAAACAAAAAAGTATAAATCCATTAATAGGCTAATTGCATTAGCGCTCCCTGTAAAAATTGTTAAAGGGACTGTGTTATACGTTTGGTAATAATTACTCATAAAATAATACAATACAAATTTACTTTGTACTACGTACAGCAGCGTCTGATAGTATAAAGCATTTTGATTAACATTTCAATTTGTGGGAATGTGGTTATCGAAAAAGATATCATTTTTTATCCAAAACAATTTGAATCTGAGAAGCGTTTCTGTCAGAAACGTTTCTCGGATTGTGTATTCCAATTGCAGATCATTCTTCCTGCGTGGACATAACCGCTCCAGATATTCGGCAATATCTCAAAAACGCTACTAGGCCTACCTTTTGAAATGACATTTGCATAGGTTACTTTTATGGTATATATCTACAACTATTATAGGATCGAAACAAACAGTGGGTTCCAATTACCAAACGTATACAATCCCTCTAATCGGCAAGGTTTTTTTCGGGGTAATTAAGTGTTCATTCTGGCTGTAGTTGTTAAGTACGTGACCAGAATAATGGGCACTGCATGTTTGCCATGGCAACGGATTCTCATTAAATTTTAATTACCATTGACCATGTGATGGTTTTTGAGGCATTGCATGGTGAGGTATCAATGTATATTCGGTTTGCGTTAACGCCATGTGTATAGTTATTTACTTTGCTGTGTAGATTTTGTTCTTAATAGTAGAGAACTTGTCTTGCTATTTGTTCGACTACCACGGAGTAGATTTTTTGGAATTCGGGATTCTTCTCAGTCCTGCTCTGGACGGGAGGTAGGAAATCGGCCTGGACTACTACTTTAGCTTTGTGGATTGGGAGAACTCACTCCGCGGCAGTGCAGTTAATTACGAGAAGTCCCCCCGATCCACAAAGCTAAAGTAGTAGTCCAGGCCAATTTCATACCTGCCGCCCAGGTAGTAGTTAATAGGCAGGACAGTAGTCTTTTCGAACATTTTTTTTTTTTTTTTTTTTTTAATTTCCAGACACATTTTTTTTTGTTGATGTGCAATGACGTCATGTTTAAAATTTGCTCTGAAAGAGTAAGAAATGAGATTTTACACAGTTTTAACATGAGGTTAGAGACTTGTAATTTTGTAACTCTCACGAGGACCTATACTGGAAAAATGAGTACATCGCAAAACTCAAGTTGACCTTGAGCCCATATTTAACCTCTACGTAATGCGTAAGTAAGGTGATAATGAAGTTGAAAGCTCAGGAGTATAGTTGATAGTTGCCAGTTACTATATATAGCTGCTAGTTTTATAACTCAAATACAGAATTGAGTTTGTGTTTTACTCACACACCGAGTTGATTGTGAACAAAACAAAACACAATTATCATTCTTTATCCTCGTACATATTTTACATCTACAAAAATTGTTGCGGTGGGCCTACTTGCTGCTAATGTATAGGATTCGAACTGCTGCTATACAGCTACCGGGCAATCTCTGTGGTCCAGTGGTTAGACATTGTGTGCTCTAGAATGGCAAATGTCGTGGATTCGAATCACACCCAAGTATTATGGCGGTATAGGTGTGTTTTTGTAGGACTCGGAAAAAGTACTGAGAACACAGTGCTTGACCCTGTGCAGTGACAAACCTACTGTAGCTGACAACACAAAAACTCTAATTAGTTATTAACAAATTATTTATTTTATCAAATACTTCAATTTTTCTGTATATATTATAGTCTATCCTCATATCAACGCAATCAAACAGGAACAATTTCACTTGTCTCAGACAACTTCGTTCAATCTGTTCAGCTGTGAGAATGGCTGACCCCACTGCGTCAGTGTTAATAAACCTCTGGGGTCAAAAATTTATAACAAATCAATTACTATACTACAGCAGCTAGCCTCCCGAGATCATTTTTGTATTACTTTTTTTTATGTCCTTTTAAAAAATTATTTGTATTGCTTTTTTTTTCCTGCAGACCCTTTAGAAGAGAAATAACTAAAAGAAGTTGTAATGTTTTTTTTTCTGTGTGTGTTATTGGTGCAAACAGTGCGCTTCCTTTGTTTACTGTTGGATAAAGGCGCCGTTCAGATGAGTCGTGTAATTGGACACCATTAAAACCATGCAGCGAGCTCGAGCGAGGGATCCGTTAATAGTTGCACCGCCCTTGAGGTTTGTTGTCGGCACATGCTGACAAGCTTGTATCTTGAGTTACATGTAATTGCTAATTTTGAGTATTTTTTTTTTGTGTGAGAATATAAAATTAGCTGCTGCAAACTGCTTAACATCCATGATGGCGTGTCGTGGCCGAGCGGATAAGAACACCGGACTCAAGCTCTGGTGTTTCTGATCAGCAGAGTGTGGGTTCGAGTCCCGGTCGTGACACTTGTGTCCTTCAGCAAGACACTTAACCATTATTGCTGCGTCCTTCGGATGGGACGTAAAGCCGTATGTCCCGTGTGTTGTGTAAAGCACGTAAAAGAACCCAGTGGACTTATCGTAAAGAGACGGGGTTCGCCCCGGTGTTCCTGGTTTGATCGGCAGCATATTGCGCCACAGCACCGTGTATACCATTACATGGTGCTATAAGTGCATAGGTCTCATACTTCAAAAACGTAGCTCCAAATACATGGCAGGTAAAAATATCAGCGCCTTGTATCCTTTGGCAAAAAGGCGCTTTATAAATACAGTTATTATTATTATTATTATTATTAACAACCAAAATGACCCATTTAGTATAATTGCAAAAAAAAAAAAAAAATTAGTGGCCTGACGTTTTGAGCCTAGCAGTGTCTTGTTTGAAAACTAAGTGGCTACACGTCACACATAAACTGCTATACTAGCGTAACAGAAGCGGTCAAGTGGAAATACATAGGGAGAGAAATAAGGCAGAAAGCACACAGAGAAAGCAAGGGAAGAACAATGAAGAAGGAGACAAACAACGGGGGGGGGATGGGGCTTGTTAAACCACAATAGGTTGGAAACTCAAAGAAAATAAATCATGGTGGGGAAATCGAGGGATTAAGTCGAGTAATTAAATAATGACTAAGGCAGACTAAAGAAGGGGGATTTCTGTCGAGGCAAAAAACAAAAAGATTTTAGTCATGTCCGTCCGTGGTTGTTCAGACCATCGGTTATTTTAAGTGCAATACACAATTTGTGAAGGCTTTTACCTGGCATCAATTTGCTCATACTGATTAAATGCTAAGTCGTTATTTTTTTGCAGAATTATTATGATGAAAAAAAAATAAAAATTGTTGTTACCAAATGAGCGTGGAGTTGGTAAGAGCTGCATTGTCATCATCATTAGCGTTAACAACTAGCAATGAAAAAGTGAAGGGAGAAATTACAAATGATTGCTATTGACTTGACGCTTGGGCGTCAATCATGGGGGGGGGGGGGGGGACACAGCTACAGGAGGACACTCACACTTTTTGAAGAGTGGGATACTGTATCGATGCCCCCCCCCCCCCGGTTTTTTAAAACTCGTGAATCTCATATAGGGTTTTTTAGTGTGCTATCTCCAGACTATTAGTTCTAAACTCTTGTAACTCCTCAAGTTGCAAGCAAGAGGACTTAAAAAGGCTACTGTCTGCTGTATGTTTACGGCGATGCGCTGTCTGTAAAGCTTAATTAAACAAGAATGCTACATTTAGGTGTACAAAACATTAGGCGCTAGGGACGTGCACATTGTGCTGAAACCAAGTCTTCAAAATCCATCCGCCTTTGTCAATAAACTTACCCGCCCGTGAAGCTCTGAAATAAAAATACGCATTATCACCATCAACGTTTTCGTGATTATAGAGATTGGAAAACGATACCATGGTTACCTAAGCACGTATCGGATTCTCTGCGGCTCTCCACTCAGCTGTCCACTGTATATTAAATATTGTTATTTTATGTTACATATTTCACACCAAATGAATATCGTTTTCAACAAAAATTGTAAAAAACGCACCCTTTCTGACATACATTGGAGCCTAGCATCAAAGCAAATCCGACAAAATGTATAATCTATTATAAAAAGAACAAAAGAAGAGACTTTGATTAAACCTAATTTGAAATGCGATGACGTTTTCATGGCGTCATAGCTTATATTTTATAGACATTAAGATTGATAAGAAATGAGCTAAGTTAAAAAATTTATTAAACTAGCAACAAGTTTTCAGCAAAAGAGAAAAAATTATAATCTTTTCTGAAGATAGTGAGAGTTAGCGAAGTATGACTTTTGTATTACTTCAACGTTCGGTTTCAACCGGAAGTCAAGGTCAAATGGGTTTACACCTATAACAAAGATTTGTAGAATTGTTAACGGACTTTCGTGTGATCTAATAACTATTAGTATAGCACATTTGGTTAAAAAATTATAATTATTTCTACGTATCAAATGTCAACTTGCGGTTTCGACCGAAAGTAAAGGTCACAAGGGTCACAATTTGCGTAAGATCTTTACAATTCTTCAAGAGCTTTCATAGTGTCAAGGCTGTACAACCTTTCCTTTTAGCGAACATTTTGGAGAGAATTTGTTCAGGGATAAGAAGACGCATAAAAAACAGTAAAAATAAACAATAGGTTTTCGGCTGTTTCAAAAAATGAAAATGACCACAGCTCTTGCAATTTTTTTCCGAGAAAATAAAATTAGCTGTTGCAAACTGTCAAACAACCAAAAGGACCTTTCGTATAAATGCAAAGTTAGTTAGTGGCCAGAAGTTTCGACCCTAGAAAGTCTTTCTCGACAAGACAAGACAACACACATAAACATTGTTTTCGTCAGTTGCATGGAACGAGTTTGGTGCAAGTGATAATAACAGTTATGATTATTTCAAAAAAATTATTCTGTAAAACAGTTAATCATATTAGACGCTCTTGACGTTTTTCCTGGTACACCGAGGCAGCGGTTTGATTATAAGTGTTTTTTGTGTGTATACTTAGTACCGGGAAGGTTTGAAGTTTGTCATCATAGAAAACCTTTTCGATTCTGAAACTGTAAAAGCAAGACTTCCAGGCCTGTCGCACCAAGGTTACAATTAAGATCATACTGTTTGTGTTTCGTTTAATGGTACAACATAGCATTGGCTTTGGATAAAAGTAATTTCATCCATACCATAACATTTGTAGGAAAAATACTCTAAACCAAACTGAACAATTCAGCAAACTGGGTGGTCATCTCTCTTATAGTGACATGTAACACTGGCTCAAGGTTTTATGTTTCGTCAGAAATAGTATTCATATCCGTTTAAAATTTCCCTGCATGATTGAACTTAGTACGTGCTTGATAATTGTAAAGGCTTTAACGATCGTTTTTTTTTTTTTTTTTTTTTTTTTTTTTTTTTTTTGGTAAGTTTATTGATGTGACTTGGCCAAAAGAGTATTAAAAAATATTCAATATGGTGACGTAAATCGAAATGCCAAGACGTATAGCTGTCACAGGTATTTCAAAACATAAATCAAGCTTCAAAAATGGCTGTCAGGTTTGTTCTCAGTTGCCATGAACGAGTATGGTGCATGTGGTACAACAATAATTTTGTCCATGGTATGGAAATTAGACTATGTTGATGTTTCCCTGGCAAACCACGGCAACAAATATATTTAAAATTTTGTGGTGTTCGTTTATAGTGATGTTAAGGGTTTAGTTTGTTATCACGAAACTTAGTTCATGACTTTGGTTCTCTACACTTGAGTATGTAATTGTGTAGATTTAAAGCCTTAAAAACTGTACCTTTAAGGTGAACTAATTTAGCACTTGTGACGTCATGCATACAGTCATTGTGTAGATGTTTTAAAACAATCACCGAAATTGTTTTCACAGACATCAAGTAAAAGTGTGTTTTGAGCTGTTTTAAGCCTGCCGCTAGAAGGAGCTCTTGTTCGTATGATGTTAACGTTTTTTTTCAAATCATATAGACGTCATTATCCCGAAAAAGGTGGTTTTCATCTACACACTAAGATTTAAGTCTGTCCGACCTTCAGTTTTTGCGAAATCCTGTGGAGAAGGGTCGGGGAGAGGAACAAGAGGAAGAAGATTATTATTGTTTTCTTTTTAAATAATTATACGAGGGTTTTGTGGGGATTGGGGGCTAGGGGCGTTTAGAATCAAGCCTTTGTCACTCAACAAATGAAATAGCAGTAGCGAAAGGTAGAGGATGACGTCACGTCCGAAGGGTCTAGCCCCCCCCCCCCCGAACCGCGTGTGATTGTATTCACTAGATGGATGTTTTTTTTTTTCTCGGGGCATTCCAGAATATAATGGCTCTTGGCACGTTTTCTTTGACCGTAAATTTTCTGATTTTGTTCACGTTACCTTGCATCATTGTCGTCCTTAATTGTGCTATATATGATAAAAAAAAATGGAGCTTAAAGGCAAAGTATACCTTTGGTTTCTGGAACCGTTCGATTGTTTTCTTTGACCGTAAATTTTCTGATTTTGTTCACGTTACCTTGCATCATTGTCGTCCTTAATTGTGCTATATATGCTAAGAAAAATGGAGCTTAAAGGCAAAGTATACCTTTGGTTTCTGGAACTGTTCGATTGTTTTAATCCTATGTAAATGTAGGATATATACAATAAAACCAACCCGTGAAAGTATCATTTAAAAATCTGGTAGCGTTTTTGAGATAATGCCGAAAATCCGGAGCGGTTATGTCCACGCACTAGGAAGAGTTAATCAACTATTGGAATACACAATTTGAGAAACGTTTCGACAGAAACGCAATTCCCATATTCAATTTTTTCTGATAAAAACTGATATATTTTTCCATAACCACTACTCCGAAGTAAAATAATTCTCAAAATGCTTTATACCATCGAAAGTTACTGTACTTCTAGCCAAGTACGTTTGTATTGCCATTAATTTTAAGAGTGATTATCAAACGTAAACCTTCCCTTTCACAGTTATTGATTTTGAATATCACTTTTGCTTCAGCTTTGATATAATAAATCTGAATCTGTGACACCGCAGACGCGACGCAAGAATACTCAGAAATTTTATGAATGATTGTAGGCGGGGCTAACCTCTTTTCCAGGGCAGGCACAATGGAGGCCTATTAATTGACAGGTTTTGCCTCGTGGACTTTGGTAATGAGCATCGGGACGTTGCCTTCCGCTTTATACTATTATTAATAAAATTACCAACGAAACCCACTGCCCAGTTCTCTTTTGACCTTTAATAATTACCAAGACCACGAGCTTCACCTTCAAATTGCAATTAAATTGACATTGTCACTTTTTCTTTAATATTAACTGATAAGAATCAATGGCAACAAATATATAAAAAGTGAAAAGCACTTCACAGTTGTTTCTTCTAATTTGTTAAGCATTATTATTTTTAAATACTGAATATTCAAAATGTATTTATTGTTTACACTGTCAAACTGATTGTTATAATCAACACTTAAAAGACACTGGACACCTTTGGTAATTGTCAACGACCAGTCTTCTCACTTGGTGTATCTAAACATGTGCACAAAATAACAAACCTGTGAAAATTTGAACTCAATTGGTTGTCGAAGTTGCGAGATAATAATGGAAGAAAAAACACCCTTGTCAATGTTGTCACACGAAGTTGTGTGCTTTCAGATAGGCTTGATTTCGATTTCGAGACCTCACGCGTGAGGTCTCAAAATCAATTCAAATACTTTACTGTGAAATTACTTCTTTCTCAAAAACTACGTTGCTTCAGAGGGAGCATTTTCTCACAATGTTTTATACTATCAACAGCTCTCCATTGCTCGTTACCAAGTAAGTTTTTATGCTAACAATTATTTTGAGTAATCACCAATAGTGTCCAGTGCCTATAAAGAGAGCGGTGGCTGCATGACAGCTCTTTGACGGTAAAGTTCAACTCACCTGACTAAAAACAGAGGTACAACATTATAGTATGTTAGATATAGATTTAACTTTGACAATGTCAATTAAACTTGTTCATGTTTTCTAATCTATCTTTACAAAGAGTTGTCACCGACCGTGAAATCAACAATATTTGGCAAGTAATGTTTGGTGTATCTTGTTTTGGGGAGTATGAGGCCCCTATGCTGACGAGTCTTGATTTTTGCAGGTCTATATTTAGCAAAAAATATTGTTTTTTGGGATATCTGGTTAACAGCGCCCTCATGCACATTGCCAAACATTATACTTCCCCCAAAACAAGATTTGCTAAGTATTGTAAAAAGCAATTTATACTTTCGATGGCACGAATGGCAGGGCTTTCGTACACTTCCATACAATTCAGTAAAAATTAAACAATACGTTTCTGACGGTCGTTGACGAACAATGAGTTTTGGAGCTCGTACTAAAATTAGAGTTGATGTCTAACGAACAGGCCCATCCCACTGCATACGAGACGAATCCGTGTCTGAACCAAGCGACTTCGGCTATGGCTATGGTCGTTGGCTGCAACGGCAACGTTGAAGAACGGGACTTTTAGGCGATCAAGCCGTAGCCATTGCCGAAGCCTGCTCGCTCAAGCATGCAGCGCAAAAGCTGTATCAAGTACTGTACACATGTACATGTACATCAGTAACAGTGCCTAGTGCCATTAGACATATTACTTCAGGCCAAAAATACTGGCATTTTTCTCAAAAAATCTCACTTTCAACGTTACATTTTGGGACCAGTAAAACCAACATAATAGTTTCCTTCCAGCGCATAGTTTTTGAACGACAACAATGTTTTTGTAAAACCCAATCCAGGAAGATTTGCTGGACCCACACGGCAGGACGAGTAAAGGTCCTACCGAACCGGGTTGTGTGGTGGTGGCTGGTGGTGGTGGGAGCCTCTCTCTGCCGTCAAGGGCACTGTGAGTGCCTGCCCGGCCTGTGAGCGTGACTGCTGTGGGGAGAGTCCCAGTGTGGAAAGGGTGAGTTAGTTTTTAGTTTTTTAATGAGAAATAGTTGAAATTTTCTCCCCAAAATAATATCAAGACTACTGAAACCAGGTTGCTAAAGTGACAGTGTTGATGTTTTAAAATTGTCATTATTTAATATTTATACAAAGATTGTTTAAAAAAAGGTGGGGTTACTAAGTCATGTTATTGTTAGTTTAGTCAGTGTTACTGTTTTTCTAATATAGCATGGTTTAGTCTACTCCTGAGTCCTACCTAGAACTATGAGGTTCATTCCGAGGTTCATTCCGCTATCGTCTCCCCGGGGAGACGATAGCGGAATGAACCTCATGGAGTGTTATTACAAATATGGCGCTTGCTGCGCTCGCAAAGGTCTACCGAACAAACTGGTACTCCGCGCGCAGCAACGCTGGTCCCGGCAACTGTAGGTTGGTTTTGTACACACATCATGTGACTCCAGCTCCATATTTGTTATAACACTCACACTGTTTGAAGAGGACTGGGAATGACGGTAAGAATTTATTGCTTTTCAACAATTTTAAATTTGCGGAGTGGATTTTCTTGACCCATGCAACGCTCAATGAGATTCCAAGGAACACGTAGAGCCTAATTTTGGCGAGATCCGATTTCAAATGAGAACTCCAGGTGCAGAAACGTAAATGAAAAAAAGTTTTGTATTGTAGTTTGTACATGGACCTCTATGAGGTTCATGGAACCTCATAATTCTAGGAGTACCAGCTAGCTATCGTCTCCTCCTACGTAGTTCTAGGAATAGGGCAGGGCTCGAATTTGACACTGGACCGCAGGCCCGAGGCCAGTGATTTTAGTACTGGGCCAGTAAACTCATGACCGGACAAGTCCGGCGGTCTTGTGTTTTCAATTCAATAACAATTTATGTAACTCACTCTATAATATCTTGGGAACAGAAACAAATTATGTTCAAATGTTGACTTTGAGTAATGATTAGAAATATAGTAAAGGCCTACCCTAAAAGACAAATTTATAGGTAAATCTTCTCTTATGTCTTAGTGCTTGTTCAATTAAATGCAAGTTAAACTGTGCAAGGAAGTCTTTTCTCAGTTTGAATCTGGCCTTGTAAAATTATTTCTGGTCCAGTAAACATTTTGAGATACAAGTCCTGTGGTCTTGTGGATCCCCCCCCCAAAAAAAAAATTCGAGCCCTGTAGGGTCCGTCATACTTTGGAGGTAGGTAATGACCCCGTAAAAAAAAAAGGTGTAATTTCTATTTGAAAGCTTCCTGCAAATATTATTCCGTCTGAAATGCCCCTGTTGTTTAGAAATCAATAAAAACATAAATCTGGTCAGATTTCTGAGGGTTGGTGTCCGTTCGCGAATGCTGTGGCCATAGATTTGGTTCCTGCTATCACCTCACTAATCCTGGATGGATTCATTCAACATCCTTAGGAAAATTGTAGAACAGTTTTTTGGCTGTTTTCTCAGCGAGCAGACACTATTCAGCTGAAACTTTCACATGCTGACTTTAAGTTTTATTGTAGATCTTTCTTTATAATTTTGCCTACGAGGCAGCATTATGTTGAAAAAGACCAAACAATAACCCTACCTTTTAAATTGTAATTTTGTTCATAAGTTTGTCTAATTTTAATCTGGTTTGGATAAATTACAACATTGAACTTTAATGCTATATAGACTAATTTTACACTAAAAATAGTAAATACTGGAATATAAAGTAACAAAACTGTACAAAACGCTAGTTTACATACAGTTGCAGTGTTACCCAACTGAAAATTTGTGATCAATTTTTCAAATTGACCAATTGATCTCACAAACGCAGCCACCTTTTGAAATGAAATGTTCACAGGTTAGTTTTATTGTATATCTACATATATATTTGTATAATATAGGATTTAAACATTCAAATGGTTCCGAAAACCAAAGGGTATGTACTTTGCCTTTTTTAACAATGTTAAATGATATTATGATCTATGTTTCCTTTGGCTTGTTGTTTAATCTGTCAGTGGTTGCCCAGTTTTCAATTTTCTCAAGGGGCCTAACGTTTATGTTTTTGTATTCTATTCGTGTTTTTAGTTAAAGCAAGATGGCACAATTCACACTACATCTGTGTGTATTTCTCGTTGTCTTCCTTGGTCTTGAGGGTGGAGCTTCTCAGGAAGAGCCGAAGCGAGTCTTTCACAATGAGTGGGCGGTCGAGATAGAGGGAGGAGAAAGATTTGCCCGAGACGTTGCGGAGGAATATGGTTTCACGTTCGTTAAAAAGGTTGGTTTAAAGGCCCTGTACACTATTGGTAAGATCGAAAAACACAAATGATCACAGATTCACACATAACTTACATGATTTAAAGTAAGTAATAGTAGAAAGGGTTCCTTTTTATTCTGCCTAAGTAAAATGCTATCGTTTCTGAGAAATGAATAAAACAAAAGTTTGTTATCGCTCGCGATAATAAACTCGATGTTTGAAAAACAGAAAACACATAAGATCTCTTTTCACTATTTTCTTGTGACCTCCATGACCAATTGAGCTCAAATTTTCACAGGTTTGTTATTTCATGTATGGTTAATCACACAAAACATGAACTTTGTTTTGCGACTGTTTTGTCAGCTCTACCAATCCTGTATAATACCTTTAAAGAAGACATGATCAGTCTATGGTGCGTTACATGTATATCAAAATATTTGACAATAAATTATTTTAATATTGTAAAATCTGACTTGGTATGATTGAGTCATAATGCATTATCCACAAGACTCTGTTGTAAACTATTTTATCAAATTACGTGTGTGGGCAAGGTTTTAGCCAGGATTTGGTAAAAGGGCACGTCCAAATTTGCTGGAAATTTAAAAACTGGGTGTCCAAATTGTTCACTTAGAGTACTGTACAATAATTGATAGATAAAACACTAACAGGGTGTCCATAAGACACCCAGACACCCCATTGGCTAACACTATGTGTGTGGGCATTTCATAAATGCCATGTTTCTTTTTGTGGTACTTGATTGTGAGGCAAAACGATACCATGTGACATGCATGTTGGGCAAAGTTTGCCAATACATGTTAGATCGACCAATAAAAAAACATAAAGGTACACGTTGCCTTGGATCGGTCGAGTTGGTCTATTAAAAGCGTTTGTAACGTTTTTCTTTTACATCGTGAACTAACACTGTAGGCCATTTTGTGAAGTCAAATTTTTGACTCCACAAAATGGCCGACCCGTGTTAGTTCGCAAAGTTAAAGGAAAACCACGCAATTTCGTTTTGGTGGATCGTTGTATTCTACTTTTAAAACATCTAGCTAACCATTTTATAACAAACGGTTACAAACACTTTTTATAGACCAACTCGCTCGATCCAAGGCGACGTGTACCTTTAAGTAGGCTATGTCAGTAGAAAGGCTCTCCCTCAATACAGTAATTTGGCCACACAAATGTCATACTGTATCCTGTGGCCACGTCCACAGTGGGCCACAGCCATGACAGATTTGGGTTGAGCCAAGTTTTTTTAATCCAGTCTGCTACACCTGCAAAATTGCAAAAATCTTCCATGCTTAGCGTGATTGTTTGCTGAGCAGATCTTAGAAAATAGACCCACAGCCTTCAGGAGGTCGTATTTACCTGGAGAAAACAAACAGTCTTGGTTTGTGTGGGAGGTTGCTGTGTGCTCTAAACCATAGAGAAAGGGCAAAACTGTCCGCACAGCCTTTTCTCAGGATTAAGTAAAGAAACTTGAATGTTTAAACTGTCCTTTGTGACCAATAAGGCCCTATTTGCTTTGTGGGTTGCAATCTGTATTGCAGTTTGGTTTGAGGGTGTTCTACTATTTAATACCAAACCATCCAAAACGATGCTTAGTAACTATTTTTTTTGACTTGATTTTGGAATTATTACTTATTAAAAAGTTGTTTACTCTCAAAATTGTTGCATGTCTTAAAAATGTATCAAACTTTAATGAAAGCTATTAAAATACAATTTTATTTATTATCCAAATGGAAATTTGTGTTTTTGAGCATTACATTCATCAGATTGAAAATAAATAAACTACAATTTACAAATTATTTTATCCAATGTAGACTGTGCAAGTCTCGCGCATATTGAAAACGAGCAAATTTACTCAAACAGACTGTACAGTAGACTATAATTTTCCATGAAATCAATTCTTCTTTTAAATTCATATTTTGTGTTTTACACAATAAAAAAAAAATAAAAACTTAGCAAGTTGCTATATACTTAAATAAATATAAAATTTTAATTTTATGATGTGATACCAATAGTTTGTTCAAAATAACATTGAACCAAAATTAAAGCTTGGGATGAGGATGCTATTTTTAGAAACCCCATTTGCCAATCAGCCCAATTTTGTGCGCCCATCAAATACATGTAGGTTAATGACAACATGACCGTCAGTTGGGCAAAATTCTAAAAAAAAATTACAAGTAACCGGAAACAGAGGTCAAGTCTTGATCTCCTGGTTTTCTTCATTATTTTGTTGAATTGTTTTTGTAGACGATGTGACCTGTGACATCACATGTTTACAAAAGATGCCACAGAGCCTGGACTTCCTGCAGGCACGATTTGTACACAGCTCAATGGAAGAAAGCATAAAATCTTATGGAGATTGCACTGTCTAATTCTTATCAACTTTTGATATGATGAAAGGGGGCACATCTAAAAACTTGTCCAGCTTTTAATTTCATAACTCTTGGTTTTATGTGGAAATTATGACACAAAATGTCAACTTTCCCATAGGACCAGTGTAGTATCTTGCCTGCCAGAATACTCAAAGAATGTACAAGGTCATACTTATTGGTCTATTGTTTATCACTTCAAGTATTATATTCCCAACAACATAATTTTCATGGCCATAAACTACGTAGAAATCCATATGGTTGGGACTACATTGGTCCGGAAGTTCAAATACACGGTGAGACTTACTAGTCTATTGCCCAAAATGGACTATGTACACTGTGTTGTACCAGCATGTACACCCACATACTGTACACATATACATACATGCAGGTTGTTTAACATCGTTTACAATGACAATCTAATTACAATATTTATATTTGGGGATCACCTCAGTCTGCATTGTTGTTAATTTTTATTTTGTTTTCTTTATTTTAGATCGGGACACTTGAGAACAAGTACAGGCTTCGGAGAGACGACCACCACAGCAGGTCCAAGAGGCAAGCCATAGATGCAACAGGCCTCCTGGATGAAGACAAGAGGGTAAGACATGATGGATGAAATTGAATACATCTTGTCTTTAAAGTTCAAAAGTTGCCCAGATAGACTTTATGAGTTTTCAATGGAAGTGCCATTTTGAAAAAGGAAATGGCCTTGCCGTCTCCAAGATGAGATTCCTGCAGCCGATTTCACGAAGCGCTAGGATTAATCCTATCTCGAGTTAGGATGAGTAACTCGTCCTAACTTTGGATGGGTTCAATGCGTCCTAACGTCTATGGATACGGAACTTAACTCGTCCTAAGTCCTTAGATTAATCCTAAGTTAGGAAGAGTTTGATGAAATCGACGGCAGGGCTGGTATCGGCCCGATGTGCTAGCTTGTGCTTGGTGAGAACCGTGTGCTCTCCTCCACCATGAAAGCAAAATGAAGACAAACTTTGGAAGTAAAAATCGGTAAAGTTGTGTTGGAGTTGAGACTTAAGTTGTACAGTTCTGGTAATAAAAAAAGCGGACAAATAATTTGATGATTTCTGACGTATGTGTGTGTGGTGTAAAAAAAATGCTGGTACCAATCATCTCCAAAGTTAATCATTCAACATGTGAACTGACAAACACTTGGGTTAAATCTAGCATTCAACATCACGTATGACCCCCATGTATTGTACCAACGCCACACGCGGTTACTGCTTTCACGCTCACCGTTGCGGTAGTCAACTTGCAATTTGTGTAAACGCCACGTTGCCTGAATTGGGCACTGCAACACTGGGGGACATTGACTGCCAAATTGGGGCAACCAAGATTATTGTGATCATGACGACAGGTGAATTGTGCCAACAGTAAACTAAAACTGCTTGAAACACAAATGAAATTGAAATGAAATATTGATGTTTATCATGCATAAATCTGTAAACTGTACCTCAAAAAAAAATTGTGTTTTTAAAATTTATCTTATTATAAACAAATTAATGTATTCGTGGGTTTTGAATCCAAATAGATGTAGCTTTATTTGAGTTACGTTTCTGTTGAATGTAGACCCAATTCTTTCCAAACTAATAATTGTGCCGTATGTCTTTAAAAATGACACAAAATATCATTCACGGTTCTTTATTTGTTTAGCTACTTATTCACAAGTTCTGGATGGCTTTTCAATAAAAACTTCAATGACATCCAATAATGACAAATTGACCCTACAAACAAACCAAGTTCCCAATGTTTAACCCTCTTGCTGTCTGACCATTCAATACCATTCAAGTGGTTTTGAATGATAGATCAACTATGCCAGCCTGAAATATGATACCATGAGGGAATGCATGTACACAGTACACAGTTAGTTCTGTGCACAGTTGTGCCACCGTACACAACCTTGGCAGTCGAATGGTTTTCAAATGGTTGGTCAACTCACTGGAAAATGTTGCCAAGAGTCACTGACAGTAGGAGGGTTAAAGCATTTAAACCTGTCATTATGCACATGTTATGCACATGAATTTAAGGCAAAATAACACAAATTTTGACGGCGACAAAAACAACAACAACAACAACAGCTGGGCACCCACCCAGGCCTTCAATTCTGCTCCATGCTGTGCTTCAGTGAAATCCAGAGCTTCAATTTGTAATAGAATATTAAATGGTGAATAATTAATGCTGGTTGGAATTTTGCCTGTAGCCTGTGTACTGATGTGTGCTAAAAATGCACCCCACTCCCCCCTCACAATGATACAATGACAAGTCATTGTTCAGGTTAGCTGTCAATGTCTGTGTACAAGAGTGCATTCAGTTGTACATTACAGTAGCAGCAACAAATGTATACCTGTATTATGAACACATAATGGGGTTGAAAGACTTCTGGTTTTGTTGTGGGCATCTGTGTTTATTAAGATGAATCGTGGAGCTCTGTATTCTGTTCAGCAATCAGGTCACCATATGGTTGCAGTCTGAATTCAGAGTTGTCGTTATGCTTTTTTTGGCCAACTTGTTACCGTTCGTTCAGTACATACATGTATGTCACTGTCAGCTTTTGGTGAAAAGGTCTGGCAATAAGTGAAACATTTGTTTTCAAATCTTTTTGGAAATTTATGCAGATTGTCTTGTTTTCATCAACCATTGTGTCAACCCAAGAGTTACACTGAACTGTGCACTAACCTGCATCGATTTCATAACTCCGACTGCATACTATTCATTCACTTGTGCAAGATTTCTTGTTGGTGCACAACTTACGCAGTAATGTTGCGCATGTGGACTGACGCAGTTGCCCAAAGTTTGTGAAATTTGAGGCAGGCCTTTGCCTTGATGGCTTTGAATAAAAAATTTTCCCTTAGACTGTGTGATTGTCTAGTTCAGACATGCAACTGGTGTTAACATGATTAACAATCATGTCTTTAAAGCAAGACACCATCCCACATGTCCACACTGGTACCACAGACTGCCACAACGTGGCTTTCTTCTGTTTGTACAGCTGGTAAACTGATATTACTGGAAACCCCATGGCTTGTGTACTGTACAATATAAACTCTGCCTCACGTCCCCGTGGCAAGAGCCAGTTGGTGGCAGAAGAGTATACTGATAGACTAATACATACTATCATGACTTTGACTGTAGGGGTTGATCATAATTGCTCTTGTCTTTTAAGCCATATCAGGGCTCAAATTTGACACTATAGCCTACCGCAGGCCCGGGGCCAGTGATTTTAGCATCGGGCCAGTAAACTCATGTTCGGACAAGTCCGGCGGTCTTGTGGTTGTGTTCAAATGTTGACTTTCAGTCTGATAAATACAACTCTGTTGATTATCAAAGACTACTTACCCATAATATACAAATGAGATAAATCTTCTCTTAGTGCTTTTTCAAATTCAAACAGTTCAATTATTAACCTGTGTAGACACTTTTTCTTCTCACTTCAATTCTGGTCTTGTACTCAAAATTCCGGTCCAGTAAATGTTTTAAGCTACAAGCCCTGCGGTCTTTGGGTTTTCTCCCAAATTCTAGCCCTGCATATGTAGGTTTATGTGCTTAGTAATGCATGTAAAAGAACCCAATACACTTTTCATTAAATGAAGTGGGTTTAACCCCTGTGTTTCTGGCATGGTTAGTATTAACCCTTTGAATGTTTGAAAGTGATATATAAATGGGTTTTATAATTATAACATATAGTTCTGCATACATGTAATTGTCCTATCGTAAAATTAAAGAGCACCTTGATACACTCGTACGTAAACACTGACCTCAGGAGCATTCTTCAGGACTGCCGTTTGCCGATCTTTGAACTCCGTGGAAGTGAACATTGTTCAAGGCCATGATGTCTATATGCGGACCACACAAAGCACAACAAAATGCCAAGTGTGAAACGCTTTTGTAAGAGCAAGATGTGTATGTTTTTCATTAAATTCTGGATCTTTTTCTGCTTAACAGGTGCTTTGGGTTGAACAGCAAGAAACTCTCTTTCATGTGAAACGTGATGCGAAGGCCCTACCCCATGATGCCACTGGAGATGATTACGTCCCACCATTTAACGATCCCAAGTTTCCACAGCAATGGTACCTGGTAAGTCTTCTACGTCCTTATTCTACTTGCACTACCAAAAACTTATGACCAGTGCCCAATTTCATAGAGCTGCTTCAGCAGACATTATTGCAGAAATCAGCAGGATACCAGTCACAAATTGTACATGCGACTTGGTAGTTTGGCTGGTAACCTTATTCTAGTAAGTATAATTTTGTTGTGCTTAGCTACTCTTTGTGCTTAAGCAGTTGTATGAAATTGGGCCCTTGTTTTAGCTGAATCACAAGTTGTCCATAGTTTACATTTTCTCCTATTTAAACAGTAAAAGAACAGGGACTGACTTCATGGTTTTTGCAAAATACGATAACTTGGAATGACGGCTAGCTTGGCTGTCCTTGGGCCATTTAAAGGCAAAGTATACCTTTGGTTTTTCAAACATTTATTCTTTTAATCCTTTAATGTATAAACATAAAACTAGTCTGTGAAATTTCATATCATAAGGTGGCAGCCTTTTTGATATACATGTTATGTGACACAGGAAGAATAATCCGTAATTGGAATACACAATCTGAAAAAAATGTTTCATGCAGAAACGTTTCTCAGATAGAAATGTTTTTGAATCCTGTCTTTATTAAAACCACATTCCTTTGAAGGGAATTGTTTCTCAAAATGTGATACATTATCAACAGCTGCAGTGCTTTCTTACCAAGTAAGTTTTTTATGGTCATTAATTTTTGAAGTAATTACCAAAGGTATACCTTCCCTTAGTTTAAGGCGCAAACAAAATTATTCAACTGGTCTCCTCTCGACCAATCAGAATGGATAAACTGTCGCGGATATTTGTTAATATTGTTTGTCATACTACAGGCAGACAAAGTGTTATTTGTGTGTTTTTTTATTATTATTTTTTAATTGCAGCACAACCAAGGCCAGAACAGAGCACAGCGTGGTGTGGATATGAACCTCGCCCCAGCCTGGAAGCTAGGCTTTATGGGAAAGGGCGTGGTGGTGTCCATCGTGGACGATGGTGAGTTGTCATGTATTACATGGTTGACTAAATCATGAGTGGTGAAGGGGGAACATTAACACACGGTGGTGGACTTTATAACCACATTTTTAAAAAGAAGGCAAAGCTTAATCAAGGGCTAGTGGGGGGACTGTTGTCATGCTCATAGCAGAGCCCTGTGGCTGTACATGGAGTTATGAACTCTAACCCAGTTACCTTTGCGTGTCGTGGCGAGCGGATAAGAGCACCGGTTCAAGCTCTGATGTTTCTGTTCAGCAGAGAGTGTGTTTGAGTCCCAGTGTGACACTTGTGTCCTTCAGCAAGACACTTAACCATTATTGCTGCGTCCTTTGGATGGGACGTAAAGCCGTAGGTCTCGTGTGTTGTGTAATGCACGTAAAAGAACCCAGTGCACTCATCGAAAAGAGAAGGGGTTCGTCCCGGTGTTCCTGGTTTGATTGGCAGCATATTGCGCCACAGCACCTTGTAAACCATTACATTGTGCTATGTAAAGGAATAGGTCTCAAACTTCAAAAAGTAGCTCCACGTATATACCTTGCAGAAAATACTGACTGTTGAAGCGGTCACTGAGTGATGGATATGAGCGCTATATAAGAAGCCACTATTATTACTACACGGGTGGAAGCTGGCCGTCACATTAACCCTCAAACTGTCAGTGACTCTTGGCAACATTTTCCAGTGAGTTGACCAACCATTTGAAACCATTCGACTGCCAAGGTTGTGTGCGGTGGCACAACTGTGCACTGAACTAACTGTGTACTGTGTATGTATGCATTCCCTCATGGTATCATATTGCAGGCTGGCATTGTTTATCTATCATTCAAAACCACAGTGAATGGTATTGGATGGTCAGACAGCAAGAGGGTTAAGAAGGGTGCATTATTATACTGTGATGTGATGGCCAGCGCGCACCCACACATGGTAGATTCGGTTAGTGTTATAATCCCCTGAGCAGCCACAGGCCTACTGTGATCACGAAGACATTCCCCCTTTAAGTTAATGTCTTTTTACACTGTGAAAAAAAGGAAAGTCGAAGACAAATTGGGGACTCGTCTGTAGTTGATCTTCAAGGCTGAGTTCTGTTCATTTACATATTTAGTCCCTTTCAATTTTGTTAAAACAATCCAAGCAGGACTTGAAACGATTTACTTGAAACAAGAACTTTTCTGCTTAAAAAAAAGAAGATAATAATAAATTAAAAAATCCAGATCATCCTGGAGCAAAATTACATTAATTAAAAGAAAATGACAAATTTATAATAATTTAGTGCCATTTTGGTCGTTGTCTTCATGCTCACATGAGTTTTTGGGTGATTTCAAAAGGACTAAAACTCATCAGCAATAATATTTTGTGCTCTCCGTAATAAAAAACCCTGACATCTATAAGCACTGGGAAAACAATTGCAATAGTTTTGTTATTTAGATTTTACTTTATAAAAGTAACGGCAATTTCAAGCTCAAATTTTGTTCTTGAAAAAATGAAGAAGTTACTTTGTGTCGAGAGATGTAGTTTTGACAAAAAACCAAAAAAAACCCGTTTTTTAAACTCTGATGAATTTTTGTATAAAGATATGGGGGATTTCAAAGACAGGGCAAAGAATGCATTGCCCTTTTCACAAACAAAATATTAATGAAAAAAATCAAGTGAAGCTTTAGTTTGATGTGAAATAGAAAGAAGTTTGCCTTCTGTGTTTCAGAATTTATATTTTTGATACTGGTTTTTTTTGTCTTGAATGATTGAACTCTTTTTGTTTATCTATTACCATCCACCCATCCTCTCTATGTTTCATAATCCATCCTGAACATTCCTACCTGACAGGTGGCAAGTCGCCTTGAGTAAGTTTACACAATTGGTTTGGTTGTTGAATGATTATTTAACAAGTACTGTGTCTGTTGTTTTTGTTTAACTTTTTGCATGAGCCTTTTAAGTTGCATGGTCCGATTTTTGCTGACAGATTTAGTTTTCGAAAGTTTTTTTCTCGCAACAAATTTTGACAGATGATGCTGTTTCAATAATGGCACAGTCAATGCACATGTACCGTGCAAACTTGGTACATGGCTAATGGACAAGAGACAATGTTGGGATCGCGATAATAATCCAATCAGGTTTTTATTTAACTACCGCTAATCATTGGCAGATCTTGTCATGCATTACCTTAAATTAAAGCTTTTTACTTGTGACTCTATAAAAAGAGCTATTTAAACTTAAAAAATTTACTTGAGGTCAAATTAGCCCAAGTTGGAGCTAGCATCTTGAAATAATTGCTGCTAAAACAATTGTTTTGTACACCTTTTTGTAAATTTATCAGTGCTGTGTTTGGATGATTGAGTTTAATCCCATTTATTTTTTTACTGCATGTTTTAAGTCCCACTTACTATTAACCCCTTTGAGTAGTTTATAAGGATCCTTCCTCACTCTAACAAAATCTAACACCATACATTGTACATGCCATATGGTACTCAAACACCAAAACTGTTGGACTCTGGTTATATGGTGGTAAGCATATTATATTCAGACTACTAGTGCAGTCCTCAATCCAACAGAATCGAACAAAACACAGAGTTAGATTTGGGTGGGTTTGGAGAAGTGGTTTGGGTTAACGTTTAATTGTCAATATTTTTCCTCATCGATTCCCTACCGTGTAGGTTTGAACATTCCATCTAGAATGAAATAACCCAGCCCCTCCCCGCTTTATACTGCAGGGTTTAACTCCCATTAGATTTATTAGTGCATGGGAAACTTTTGAAGGGGACACCAGGGCCAAGACCAGGGCAACAGTGGCCAAGTGGCCTCTGTGTAATTCCAGGCCCAGCATATTTGTGCCCTATTAAAACCCTAACTCCCTAGGTGTTTTGGCTAGAAACCATACCAAATCCGCCAAAATCAATCAATTGAGAGACAGTGAATATGCAACTGTACTGAATCCATCATAATCAACCAATGCAGTTTTTGCATAAGTACTGAATCCATCAGAATCAATCAATCTGGTGGTGAACCACATCTTACAAATCAACCATATTCCACCGGTTGATTTTGATGGATTTGGTGCTGTTAGGGATATAAAGGGCCAGACTATACAAGTAGTTGACTAAAAAAATAGCCAAATAACACACTGGCCTGGCTGCATCCTTCGTTTTCCAGTGTCCAGTGATGTATGTCTCAACTTTAAAACACCCACATTGTGTTGTATGCACTAATTTCTGGTTTCCTCATAATATACATGTCCCCATACAGTACGTGCAAAGGATTCTGGGTAGACAAGCCAGTTAAATGTTTGTCGCGGTGATAGTCGCGGTGATAGTCGCGGTGATAGTCGCGGTGATGGCTTAATAACACTCAGCTCTCCGAGGTCTAAGACTGCTCGTGGGAGGCTTCTGGCTCTCGACTTCTCTCCATTTAAATGGGACCGTTGTCGCGAGAGCAGTAGTCTTGCGGGGGCCAGCAGTCTTGCGAGAACATTGCCCGTGTCACTAGATTTGAGGAGAGAGAGGTACGCTATCACCACGTCAAACATTCAAGGACTTGTCCACAAGTCTAGATTATGGGGTGAAATCCAAGCAACACCGGGAACCATCATGGTGCGCTGAAGTAAAACTTTAATCTTCCAGAAAAGTCATATTAAGGTCATTTGTTGTTTTGTTACTAATACAAATGCAGTGGAACTAGAGTCAAATTCTCAAAATATTCAAAATAGTGGGTCGATTCATTCGGCCTGGAATGCCTCAAGGGTAAAATCCTTAAACTTTCTAATTTTCCGTTTACTTTTTAATAGTTTAAAAAAAAAAAAGTTTTTTTTTATATACTTGTTATTTTTTTTATTTTTTTTTTTTTTGTGTTGTATTGCATGCGTATTGAAAGGTCAGTTTAGATAGACTGGTTTACAATCCTCATGAATATTCAAATCAGATGCATATACAATTTACCCATATGTGAAATTTTATTAGATTTTTTACGTTTATTGACCAGTTGACAAAGATATACATTTTTGCATGTTAACCCCTAATCCAGCCAAGTTGTTTTTGCATGCCGTAAAACTGCCGTCATTGTCCAATAGAAACAAAAGTCGCGTCCCTTTTAGCATGTTAAGGTGATCCCTCTCCTGCCGCTTCCCAGGTTGTATCATCAACTTGGGTGTGATCCCTAGTTATAGGGCAGTTTAGGGTTGATGGCTTCTGACTGGCACCCCCCCGAACAAAGATCTCGACAAAATAGGGAGACCACCAACATTATGGCTAGATAGCTCAGTTGGTAGAGCGCCGGTACGTCAAACTGGAGGTTGCAGGTTCAAATCCTGCGCTAGTAAATTCCTTTGTTCAACCCCAAATTAATCCAGTACAAAAATGGTCGGATCTAGAGGGTGGTTTGCCAAAGGGGCTATAAAGAATAATTTAGCCCCCCCCCCCAACAAAATAGGGGGGGGACACCACTGTTCCTGACCTGTACATGCCCCAAAAGGGGGGGATGGTGTTCCTGACCTGGGCCCAATTTCATAGAGCTGCTTAAGCACAAAAAGTAGCTTAGCACAAGAAAACTATGCTTACCAGAATAAGGTTACCAGCCAAACCACCATACCACACGTACAATTTGTGACTGGTATCCTGCCCCTTTCTGCTTAGCAGGCAATTGTTAAGCAACATTTTCTGCTTAAGCAGCTCTATGAAATTGGGCCCTGTACATGTATGTGGGCAACCATAAGAATTAATATTTGACTGCCAACATTGTAAAATAATACAGGGGAAGATCCAGAGTGTGTTTTGTCAAGGGAGCTACAAAGAGTCATTTGGCAAAATGAGGGTGGGGCTGGGGGGGAATAAAATGGCTGCTAATCCAGTGGGGTATTATATGCAGGTATAGGAATTCATTTTGCGGGGGGGGGGGGGGGGCTGTTGCCCCCTTTTTTACACTCCTTTGGATTGCCACTGATACAATGCATGGGTACAATTTCAGGATTAGTATTAGTTTATAATTTCATTTCCTGTCCCTTTTCACTCTCAGGTGTGGATGGCACTCACTCGGATCTGAAGAACAATTTTTGTAAGTTATTTGATTTTTTTTATAAGTTATAAAAAGTGTATTCAAATTTTTACCAAAAAGTCATCCTCTTATTGATACAAGTATTGTTTGATGTCCGTTACAGGATCCCGAGGCATCATGGGATTTCAATGGCAACGACGGAGATCCACACCCCGACGATCGACCCGAGCGAGGAAGTGAAAATGAGTAAGTGGACTCCGGAGGAGACTAGTAATATTTGTTTTAGTTCCATCAAAGGATTGTCTGCATACTGTTCATGTTGTTCCACAAACACAAAATGTGTGCTACTGTCAACTGATTTCTGTATAAAATCCACTCCTTTTTGCCAACTGCTGTTATCAAAATAGTTGAACATCTTATGTACATGTATCCACTTATGTATCTTGTGCTGTCGGCAACAATTTGTGTGTAAGTCCACTACCTGTTTCCACTGATGCTTTTAGACTATTTTTGTTTGCCTATCCACAAATTTGTGCTATTTGTAATATATTTTTGTATAATCCACTTCTTTTTTCCACTGGTGTTTTTTAATATTTTTATTTTGTGTACATTTCTTCATGTATGCCATCCACAAATTAATGTGTGTTATTTTTAACTGATTTGTGTATACATAATCCACTACTTTTTCTTCTGATGCTTATAATATTGTAATATATTTATCTGCCAATGTATGCTATTGTCAACAGATTTGTGTGTAATCCACTTCTTTTTCCCACTGATGCTTTTATAATGTTTTAGTATGTCTATTCAAAAATGTGTGCTATTGTCAAATATTGTGTATTTAACCCACTTCTTTTTCCACTTCTTGTTCCACTTCTTGCTTTAGAATATTTTAATGTGCTCATCCACAAATTTGTGGTTATATCAATTGCTTTTTTGTATAATCCACTGCTTTTTCCACTGATGCTTATAATATGTCTATCCTCAAATGTGTGCTATTGTGAATACATGTATATTTTTGTATTACCTGAAATGCTGCTTTTTTTACTGATGCTCTTAGACTATTTCAATTATGCCTTGATTCAAAAATGTGTGCTATTGTCAACAGATTTTTTTGTACAGCCCTGTTCTTTTTCAACTGATGCTTTGGAATTTTTTAATATGCCCAGATCCACAATTTTGTGGTAATATCAAACGATTTTTCTATTATAATCCACTGCTTTTTCCACTGATGTTTTTATAACATTTTAATATGCCTATCCACAAATGTGTGTTTTACCAACTGATGTTTGTATAACCTGCTCCTTTTTTTCCTTGCGATGCTTCCAGAATGTTGTAATCTTCCTATCCACAACATGATGAATGTGTGCTATCGTCAACTGTGTATTTCACACTTGTTTGTCCACACATGTTTGTTCTAACAAGAATATTATAAATTGTTTTGTATTTATCAACATGCTATTTTCTGCCTGTTTGCCATGTTTGTCATGACCATGAACAGGACTTCACAGTTTTTAAAGTACATGTACAAAGACTGTGAAACCACAACTGTTAAATATTTCTAACTGCATGTGGTTCTAAATATCCAGCAAGTCTAGTCTTTACATAATATGTACATACGTGTGTAATTGTTTTATGTTGCAATAATATATGGTGTATCTTGCATCTGTTTTATAATTTGTGAGTCATGCTCGCCCATCCATTACTACATATAGGATTGATTTCATTATGGATATATGTATTTATTATCACGTCTACTTGATATCACTGACTGAAACACTGCATATGTACAATAAATATCCACCACTGTTAGTACAGTACAGTGTATCCAAATCATAGCACTGATTGCAATGTATCAAATGTTCTGAAAATATACAAAAGTTCAGATAGAATTGTTTTTTTTTGTGCAATTCAATAACGTGTATTTCAAGCTGACAATTGTATTTTTATAACCAAAACCAATTTCTAAATCCAGGGATGAGAAATTTCAGTCTTGTATCTAAAGTCAGACTTTTTTTTAATGTCTGCCTGAGAAAAGGTAGCTGTTATTTTCTTCAGATATAAGAAATCCTACTCTTTGATCAACTTCTCTAATTCTGAGGATACTGTTCCCAAAAGCTCATTGGAATCTATAAATCTAAGGGCTGCTAGAAGGTGTAGATGCCATCAATTCTAAGTTTTGAGTCCTAAGTTTTGGATCCTAGTTTCAGATTGTGTCTCAGTATCACCCATGTGAATCATACATTGTCATTTATTAACCCTCTTGCTGTCTGACCATTCAATACCATTCAAGTGGTTTTGAATGATAGATAAACTATGCCAGCCTGCAATATGATACCATGAGGGAATGCATGTACACAGTACACAGTTAGTTCTGTGCACAGTTGTGCCACCGTACATGGTTTCAAATGGTTGGTCAACTCACTGGAAAATGTTGCCAAGAGTCACTGACAGTAGGAGGGTTAATCACCTTTTAGAAACTGCATGCTTTATATATCTTTTTCTGTTATACAGATAAAATGCTTTGTAATTTTTCTCTCCTTTTTCGTTGTCTGTCCTTCTCTAAATACCGATGGGGTATTTCAGTTATGCATCCACTTTAAGGGTGGGGGTCATCGTTCTGTTCTTGTCAACGTTATGCTGATTTATCATTTACAGGCAACACTATAATTGTTCCACCATTCAGCCAAACTGTCAGACTCTGATTATAGTGGTGTGCCTGATCAGTGTAAAGTGCTGTCACCAGTCCAACATAATCAAACAGATCATGCAGTCATTTTAGTTTCAGTTTGTTTTATTGTTGCGCAAATACATTGTATACACACACACATATAAAGTGAAATGCACCTTTGTGGAAGGTTTGGGAATGTTAGGGTTAATGTAGTAATTAATTTATTTGTTGTTTACCTATAGAGGGCAGTCTTCATACATATATAGTTAGGTAGCTACTATCTTATTTAATAGTGTATAGGCCTAATCTAAATGTAATAACCAGTAGATAATGAAGATGTTCTTTTTCATAACAAAAATATCTTTTTTCTTGTCTAATTCTATGCTTCCATTTTGACTTCCTCTGCAGTCACGGCACACGCTGTGCTGGAGAGGTGGCTGCTGAGGCCAATAATGGGATATGCGGTGTGGGAGCAGCCCCAGAGGCCAGTATTGGAGGTAAACAGCTATCCATTCGGTACCAGACTATGTGTAAATTACTGGGCCAATCATGAATGCCTTGCCCAAATAGGAATAAGGAGAAGGCTTCATCAATACTTCCACTTTGAGAAAACAACTCAGATTATTTAGGTCTGAGCCAAATTTACAAATCTGCTAATCACTTAAAACTCAATAAGCAAAAGAGATTTAAAGGCCACGTACACTATTGGTAAGATCGAAAAAACACAAATTTTCACAGTCACACATAACTTACATGATTTAAAGTAAGTAATGGTAGAAAGGGTTCCTTAAAATATTTCTGCCTAAAATGCTATCGCTTCTGAGAAATGAGTAAAACAATAGTTTTTATCAACTCGATGTTTGAAAAAACAGAAAACACATCAGGTCTCTTTTCACTATTTTCTCGTGACCTCGATGACCTACTGAGCTCAAAGTTTCACAGGTTTGTTTGTTCATGCATATGTTTAATCACACAAAATGTGGACACTGATTTTGAGCTGTTACCAAAAGTGTACAATACCTTTAAGCTAAGCAGGATTGATCCTGTTACAAGTCCAAATTCTGAAACGCAAACAGTAGTTAAAGGAACATTACAGAATTGGTAAGAAAAAAACTTGTAAAATATACTTTTTGATCACAGATTTACATAAAACTTACACGGTCTAATGATGATGATAGTAGAAAACATCCCTTGAAATATTTCTGTCTGAAATGCCATATTTGATGAGAAATGAATAAACTAATTTTCCGATTGGAGTTTATCGTTCAGTGAGCTTTTTATTCATTTGTTGAATCTATATGATTTCATGCAAATGTGTAATCAGTTTTTCACTATTTTCTCGTGACCCAGATGGCCGATCGATCTCAAACTTCTACAGGTTTGTCAGTTTATGTATATGGTGGATTACATAAAGTGCTTACACTGCCAGCAACTGTTTTGTTAGCAAAAACCAAGTCTGTAATGTGCCTTTAATGGCCTGATTTTTTTGACCCTAGCAGAGTCTTTCTTGAAGGCTAAAAATGACAACACAACACACTTATCAGGTTACTAGTGAAACAGAAGCAGTCAAGTCGAAATAGATGAAAAGGGAGAGGGTCAGAAAGCACACAGAAATAAAGCATGGGATGAACAATGAAGGAGACAAATGAGGGGGGGGGGTAGAGGGAAGAGGCTTGTTAGGCCACAAAAGGTTGGAATCACAAAGGATACAATCAATTGTGGGAAGAGGGAGAAAAAGTATTTAAAGGTACATCACAGAATTGGTTTTTGCTAACAAAACAGTTGCTGGCAGAGTAAGCACTTTATGTAATCCACCATATACATAAACTGACATACCTGTAGAGGTTTGAGATCGATCGGCCATCTGGGTCACGAGTAAATAGTGAAAAACCGATTACACATTTGCATGAAATCATAATAGGTTCAACAAATGAATAAAACGCTCACTGAGCGATAAACTCTAATCGGAAAATTAGTTTATTAATTTCTCTTCAAATATGGCATTTCAGACAGAAATATTTCAAGAGATGTTTTCTACTATCATCACCATTCGACCGTGTAAGTTTTATGTAAATCTGTGATCAAAAAGTATATTTTACAAGTTTTTTTCTTACCAAGTCTGTAATGTTCCTTTAATGGCCTGATTTTTTTGACCCTAGCAGAGTCTTTCTTGAAGGCTAAAAATGATAACACAACACACTTATCAGGTTACTAGTGAAACAGAAGCAGTCAAGTGGAAATAGATGAAAAGGGAGAGGGTCAGAAAGCACACAGAAAAAAAAGCAAGGGATGAAAAATGAAGGACTCAAGGAGACAAAGGAGGTGGTTAGAGGGAATGGGCTTGTTAGGCCACAAAAGGTTGGAATCACAAAGGATACAATCAATGGTGGGAAGAGGGAGTTATTTAGTGACTGAGGCAGACTAAAAAGGGTGATATCTGTTGGAAAAAGGAGAAGGCAAAGACAAAAAGTAAATGGTCATTTTCTTGGTTGGCTGAAACGGTTTTCAATTTTTGCTTTTGTTTTGCACAGAAAAATAGAATTTCATGAAAAAAAAGGGTTCATTATGAATTTTGGCAACTTCTGAATTGACGTTGTTCCTTTCATAATATTTATATTCAATTGTGACATTTATTGTAGGCCCTGCTCCAATACAGTCATTTGTTTTAAAGATATTATATAGGATCGGAAAGGATAACAAATATTATTTAATTTTAGTCTGAAAAACTTACTGATTATGAAGTTCATACTAAGAAGTATTTTTTCTTTGAAATATTTCCATCCGAATTGAAGTCATACTCAAGAAAACTGTACCTGGAAACCTAAATGGAATGCAACAGCTGATTTTTGTTGTTATAACCAAAAATAAGGACAGTGTGTTCACGTGCTGAAAATCATGCATGGTTTTTCACTATTTTCTCCTGACTTACACGACGGATTAAGCCGAAATGTTCACAGGTTTGTTATTTTATGTGTGGTTGATCACCCAAAACATGAACAGTGTCTGCGACTATTTTGTCAGCTTAACCAATTCTGTGTATATCATACTTAAACAAAGATTTGTGGTTTAATTTCCAGGCATACGATTTCTTGATGGCGATGTGACAGATTCGATGGAAGCCGATGCTCTGACGTACCATAATCAACACGTTGATATATACAGCTGTTGCTGGGGACCATCCGATAGTGGCAAAGTAATGAGGGTACCAGGGAAGTTGATGGGGGAAGCGCTGGCCGAGGGAACCAAAAAGGTAATGGGAACCGGTTGAGGTTCCAGGGCTCCCTTATTGTACAATGTAGGGGTGGTTAATATACGGATTTATGAGGGAACCAGTCAATACTGTTTACACAAAATGACAAAACTGCATCACAGCCAAATTTCTTTGTAATGGGGAAAATCTTGCTGCTGTTTCGAGGACTGCTTATTTGTTTGTTTCTTTTATTAATTCTGCTGCCAAAATGAAACTGACTTCTTCATTCATAAAAAAAATGTCAATATGGGGACCATCCGATAGTGGCAGAGTAATGAGGGTACCAGGGAAGTTGATGGGGGAAGCGCTGGCCGAGGGAACCAAAAAGGTAATGGGAACCGGTTGAGGTTCCAGGGCTCCCTTATTGTACAATGTAGGGGTGGTTAATATACGGATTTATGAGGGAACCAGTCAACACTGTTTACACAAAATGACAAAACTGCACCACAGACAAAATTCTGTGTAGTGGGGAAAATCTGGTTGAACTATATTTTTGAACTGCTGTTTCGGAGACTGCTTATTTTTTTTCTTTTTATATTAATTCTGCTGCCAAAATAAAACTGACTTCTTCATTCATGAAAAAAAATGTCAATATGTATTAATCTTGCAACTGTTTTGATGAGTTATCAGAATATGAGATAAATAATGAGATAAATCTTCTTTTTTTTCTTCTCTCTTTTTAATTCTGTTCTTGGGAGAAAATTCCGATCCTTTAAACTTTTTTTTTTAGCTACAAGCCCTGCACTCAGCCCTGCGGTCTTGTGGATTTCCCCCGAAATTCAAGCTCTGCTACAGGCTTATTACCTGTAACAGTCAACCTGAAAAAGTTAACTGCAGAAGGATGACTTGGTGTCAAAAAATAATGCATTTTATATAACACCCAAGCAGATCCTTGCCATGTGATTGGAGGATTGTCCGTCACGTGATAGCAAGTAAACGTACCATTGCACGCTACGTCATTCACCGTGCATTTTTCGTTCCATTCACCGTGTATTTTTCGTTCCATCCGATTTGTTCTATTGCACGGTGCGTACCACATCATTACGTGCGCGTGTCTGCACTTTGTCACTGTTGAATCCAAACAAGCCGAACCAAAAGAAATGGGTGCAATGTCACAATTAAATGTTGGTACGCTTTGTTGTTTTGAAAGTTGTATCCCCCAATCAAAATGACAAAGATCTACTTGGATGTTCTACATGTTTTATACAAAAAATAATGAATGTTTTTCATTCGTGCAATAGTGAGAATATTTTCATTCGCTGAAAGATGGAATGTTCCATTCAACTCGGCTCCATTCCATCTTTCAACTCATGAAAATATTCACACCATTGCACTCATAAACATTCATTATTTGTAAAATATCGTCATTATTTCCTCTTGTAGCTTGGGTTTACTCAACTAAACTTATTTACTAGTGAACTATCGTCCTTATACTTTCCACACCATTCAAAGTTCGAAATATAACATAGTTTGCATTCGATTTATGTCATTTTGTATTGAGAAGTTTCCATGACTGTGGTTTTGATCTTGCTTAGGGTCGTGGTGGCAAGGGATCCATTTACACCTGGGCCTCTGGTAACGGTGGTCACAACGGGGATGACTGTGGAGCGGACGGATACGTCGGTAGTATCCATACCATCTCGGTAGGCTCCGTCAACGACGAGGGAGAATCTGTCTACTTCATGGAGAAGTGCTCATCGACAATGGCCGTCGTTCTGTCCGGAGGAGTCAGCGACGACAAGAGCAAACGGGATTACAGTAAACCCCAAAATCTGGTTGTAAGTAGATGATGCCAATTCTTTGTGATGATAAGGAGCAGGTTGGGAATGCGTTTAAATAAAATATCATCTGGTACGATGACTTCATTGGCCACACGTGAACCATCAAATTGGATTCCTAAAACTAAAGACAGTGTTGTTTTGTTTGTTTGCTTTCTGGACCTCAACGTCTAGTGTTACTTTTAGTGTGTTGTGGCCATAGATTTATATAGAAGAACTAGAGGGCGCACTAGCCAAGTTACGTGACTCGTTGCGCAGGTGGTGCAGCCATGTTTTAAGTACCACTACCACTACTTTACTGTACGCAAAACAACAACATGAACACAGAGCGCGTGATGCGTGCATTTACCATACGCACATCGTATACTTCGTACTCAATTTTGCCCTCTAAAAAATGGCGCTAGTGTCTCCTTGCGGTCCCGGCGCGTTTGTGCATGCAGTATTGCCAGTGCGCCCTCTAGTTCCTATAAATAACTCTATGGTTGTGGCCGAGCAGTCAGGCGCACCAGACTCAATGAGACATGTCAGACTTTTATCTGGTTTCAGATTTGTTAAAGTTAAACAGTAAACAAAAATGCTTTATTTTTTCCAATAAAAATAAGTCATGCTCTTTGATCTACTCCTCTAGCACTGAGGATACTGTGCCCAAAAGCCTAAACTTTACACTGGAATGCAGGCTGGAGGCCAGTGATTTAAACATCGGTCCAGTAAACTCAATGACTGGACGAGATCGGTGGTTTTTCTGTTTTTTTTTTTTTTTCTTTTTTAAAATGTTGACTTCAGTCTGATAACAATCTTTCAATTCTGTTGAGTATTGAAAAATATAAACCAATAATAAAAAATGAGATGAATCTTCTTGTTTTCCTCTTTTTTTTAAATTCTGTTCCTGAGGGTACTGTTCCCAAAAGCTCCTTGAAATTTATAACTCTAGGGGTTACCAAAAGGTGGCCATGCCATCATTTCAACTACCTCCTTAGATCTGGATCCCAGTTTCAGGCTTTCTTGTCAGTAGTGACTCTCTCAGACCTGAGGGAGCCAGAGTTCCGATTCTTGTAGTCGAGTGTCCTGTGGAAGTGTCCATTATGATGACCATTCTCCAATTTGTTTATCTCCGTCACAGATCACAACGGACATCCATAATGGCTGCATCGATAATTTCATTGGGACATCCAGTGCGGCCCCGCTAGCAGCGGGTGTCTTTGCACTGGTCCTCCAAGCCAAGTGAGTTGAAATGAGATTTTCATTTAGAGATATCAGTATTTTGTTATTATTATTATTATTGTTATTTATTTCTTGTAATGAAACCAAGGATGCCTCACAACATGCATATGGCGTATCGGGGTCTGAGCGGTCTGGCTCGCCGGACCCAAGCTCTGGTGTTGTCAGCAGCAGAGTGTGGGTTCGAATCCCGTCGTGACACTTGTGCCCTTGAGCAAGTCACTTAACCATAATTTCTAAAAAGTTGGGAGGTAGTGCATTCTGCTCTACCAGCCAGGCTCCTAGTTGATGATACCCATGTCTACTTCCATACGGACTGTGAAGGGGGTAACCCTGTTTCAGCCCCAGGAGTAGGTGGCAACGTGCCCTGGTGCCCAGTTGATTTGGGTCAATTACCAAATCGGTTAAGGGTAGCCCTCACTTAAGTGCAGTCCAGCCTTGTGAGTTAGGCGATACTTTTGTAAAAAAAAAAATAAGTGAACTTGATCACTGTAGCTCGCAAGCCTGAGGAAACCTGTAAACAAGGGTGATTGCTATGTGAACCAGAAATGTGGGGTTAAGAAAGGTTTTCTTGGGTTCTTTTACGTGCTCTATTAATCCTCTCCTAGTACACAGGACCTAAGGCTTAATGTCCCATCCAAAGGACAAAGCAATTATGGTAAAGTATCTTGCTGAAGGACACAAGTGTGCCACAACGGGACTCGAACCCACACTCTGCTGATCAGAACACCAAGCTTCAGTCCGCACAACCCTGCAAGGTTTTTAAACTACCCTTTAAGACCGAGTCACTACTCTTTTATTCCCATTTATAAATGCCTTTTTTTTAAGGCATGATAGCGTTCGAAAATCTGTAAAAGTTTTGTGTAAATTTTCAATCCTGCCACGACCTCGGGCTCAGTTTCGCAAAGGGTCAAATTACATACGACGCTCAACAGTTGTGCAAATGCGCACATAGTAATTGATTTGACATTGAGTACCGGTATGTATTGATTGCAGTATGTGTAAAGAAGTGCCCATGTATTAAGCTTGCGTGCCATGTATGTTTATGTTGCACGTTTTAACAAGGCCACGTGATCTGCTCTCGACCAATCACAATGGATAAACTGTCCTGAGTATTTATGAATGCATGATTGATAATGCAACTCAAACTGTACTGTCGATTTTTATCGGGTCTCCGTCATTGTTTTGTTGTTGTCCTTGTCATTTCCAAGTCATTGTCTCGTAGGGAAAAGCGTAGAAGCATTATGCTTCACTTTTTTTCTACGTGTTGGCTATGATAGTAAAGTACTGTATGTTTATGCAGGCGTCAATTTGAAGCCTGGACCCACCCTCCTCAGAGGTTGCAAAATATCGACGCCGTTTCGACACCGAAGCCTGAGGTCAATAATTTGTTGTTATAGTGAAGCCGCAACGTTCTTTTTAATAATTGGGTGAAGTGTTACCTATAAAGTTTATGAAAAGGGTGAAGCGTTGACGAGCCTTATTTGTGTTTGTTATGTGACACCGAATCCACTAATACATCGGTGCCGAAAATATGTCAAAGTCGTGGCGTTTCAAACAACTGTTGTGATCCAATCTTTGAAGATGGCCTTTTTGAAATTCTGCAAGCCAACTTGGAATTTGCAGTGCGTGCAATTTTTCAAGTTTGCCCACACAAATACACACAACCTAACATAGCGCGTCCCGCACCACCTTGCAAACTGTATCCTGGGGTGTGTTCCACTTGTGCAAACGTTGCCAAGTTTGCGCTCGTTTGCCACCGATCTCATTTCGAGTGGAACGAGTTGTGCCCCGCAAACGTTGGTGAACGTTAGCAACTAGGCGAACTAGACTGGTCCCCTGTCCTTATCAGCAAGGAAAGACGTCAGATGTTCAGGCTATAGGCGATCGCAAAAAACTAAAAAAGTGAAGCTTCACCTATGGAAATAATTCAAAGGGTGAAGCCTGGACTAACACATTTGTTGATAGAGTGAAGTGGTGGTGAATTCCTGACCTTATACATAATTGGCTCGGGTGAAGAAAGGTGATGAGGTGAGGAGGGTGGGTTCAGGCTTCAAATTGACGCCTGCATTAGGGTTTTATAGGGTGTGGCGTAACTTGGTCGAGCGGATAAGAACACCAGACTCAAGGTCTGGTGTTTCTGATCAGTAGAGTGTTGGTTCGAGTCCCGGTCGTGACACATGTGTCCTTCAGCAAGACACTTAACCATTTTTGCTGCATTCTTTAAGATGTAGGGCCCGTGTGTTGTGTAATGCACAGAAAAGAACCCAGTGCACTTATAGAAAATAGAAGGGGTTTGCCCCCTTGTTCCTGGTTTGATTGGCAGCATATTGCGCCACAGCACCTTGTAAACCATTACATTGTGCTATGTAAAGGAATAGGTCTCAAACTTCAAAAAGTAGCTCCACATATAAACCTTGCCAGAAAATACCGACTCGAGTCCCGGTCGTGACACGTGTGTCCTTAAGCAAGACACTTAACCATTATTGCTTCGTCCTTTGGATGGGACGTAAAGCCGTTGGTCCCGTGTGTTGTGTAATGCACGTAAAAGAACCCAGTGCACTTATCGAAAAGAGAAGGGGTGCGCCCTGGTGTTCCTGGTTTTATTGGCTGCACATTGCGCCACAGCACCTTGTAAACCATTACATGGTGCTATGTAAAGGAATAGGTCTAATACTTCAAAACGTAGCTCCACAATACCTTGCAGGAAAAAAATACAGAGCGCTTTGAGATGCCCATCGCAGGTGTGACAAAGCGTGTGATAAAACATTAAGAACCACATATTATTATTTGGAATGTCCATAGATCGTACATTTATTATGTTTATACCTACATAATAATGTACTTGTAAAATACATGTCTTTGTTACTGTCATCATGGAATAAATTTGATTGTCTTTCTATTGCAGCCCCAATCTCACCTGGCGTGATTTGCAGCACGTCGTCGTTAACGGAGCTCACATCCCCAACGCGGAGGAGTCTGGCTGGCACGTTAACGGCGCTGGCTTCCACACCAATGAGAAGTTCGGATTCGGGATGCTGGATGCCGGCAAGATGGTGGAGCTGGCTCTGACTTGGAGATTAGTCGGACCACAGCAAACGTACACGACACCGACATCGAGATATCATAAGTGAGTTTCCACTCAGCTCGGGTGTTCATCGCGCATGCAATTCTCAGCTGATGAACTGGTTGTTTTTCTGGTTTTTGTTCTTTTCAGTGCTATTGAAAAATGAAACAAAAAATTGTACAAAGTTTCCCTCTGTTTTTTTTTTTGGTTTTTTTTCTGAAATGTTAAAGTTGCATGTCAGGGTTTTGTTTATTTAGGGAAGATGCTTCCTGTTTTGTGCCTTGGTACTCATATTGCTAATGACTTTCTTGTTGTAAAAGTGCCTCTTCCTTGGTACCCACTATTATCCCCGCTTCTGTTTTGCTCATAAGTGCAGAATTCCGCAGTAAGCAGAGCCATGACATTGGACTCGGATAAAGTCATTGAGCATTCACAGTGGCTGCACCAGCACTCTGAAACAAACTCCCTCTGCGCCTCCTTGACTCACCCTCACAGTGGCTGCACCAGCACTCTGAAACAAACTCCCTCTGCGCCTCCTTGACTCACCCTCACAGTGGCTGCACCAGCACTCTGAAAAAAAAACTCCCTCTGCGCCTCCTTGACTCACCCTCACAGTGGCTGCACCAGCACTCTGAAACAAACTCCCTCTGCGCCTCCTTGACTCACCCTCACAGTGGCTGCACCAGCACTCTGAAACAAACTCCCTCTGCACCTCTTTGACTCACCCTCACAGTGGCTGCACCAGCACTCTGAAACAAACTCCCTCTGCGCCTCCTTGACTCACCCTCACAGTGGCTGCACCAACACTCTGAAACAAACTCCCTCTGCGCCTCCTTGACTCACCCTCACAGTGGCTGCACCAACACTCTGAAACAAACTCCCTCTGCGCCTCCTTGACTCACCCTCACAGTGGCTGCACCATCACTCTGAAACAAACTCCCTCTGCGCCTCCTTGACTCACCCTCACAGTGGCTGCACCAGCACTCTGAAAAAAACTCCCTCTGCGCCTCCTTGACTCACCCTCCATCCACTCATTCAAGACTCGGTTGAAAGAGTGTTTTGAAACGCCAGGGGTCGATTTCACAAAACTCTTCCTAACTTAAGACTAATCCTAGGCAATGCTAAGAGATAGGACTAACTGGTCCTAACTTAAGACTAGTCCTATCTCTTACTGTCTTAGCATTGCCCAGGACTAGTCCTAAGTTAGGAAGAGTTTTGTGAAATCGACCCCAGCAATATGTTTATATTCAGGCATGTGATTTCTCAGTTTTTTTCTTCAGTTTTTTTTTCAAAATCTCCTAGAATGAGCCTTTAGATTTTCTTGACAGAAGTAAAGCAACCACCAAAAGGAAAAAGTATTGGTCCATATTGTGTCCTGGGCCCAATTTCATAGAGCTGCTTAACACGTTGACTGCAGCCTACGAGTATATTCGTAGTAACAGGTGTAACCGCTTCTGCCACTACGAGTATACTCGTAGGGAATGAAAGGGCTTTGTATTGTTATTTAAATACACTGGCATCACTGAGCACGCAACAAATACGCTTCTGGCAGTGGTGAGGACATGGCATCCTTAGAATGTGTATGTTCAATTTTTTTTTGTATAGTAGCTATTTGGTATGCACGCATGCGCACTGCACTTGGCAAATGGGAACGCCCTACGAATCTATGACAGGCAGTCAACGAGTTAAGGGCTGATTTTGTGCTTACTGCACGATTTCTATTTCATAGCGCTGCTAAACCTAAGCACACGAAGAGGCATGCTAACCTTCCAGAGCTTACTGCATGGAAATGAATGACATAACAATGCAAATACATGGTGAACGCGCAAGATGACCGCCTTATTTTCTTGCTAGTCTGTGAAATACGCTTATGCTTAAGCAAATTCTTCTGCTACAGTTAGCACGAAAAATTTGCTTACCGTTAAGCAGCGCTATGAATTTGGGCCCAGAACTGTTTCTGGGGATTCACAGAGTCTGTATACCTCCTGAATTGTAACATCTAGGAGGTTCCAGGTCTAGAATAAGGGAGAACCCAGACCACTAAGACACTTTTCAGGAGGCAATCTAGAATAAGGGAGAACCCAGGCCACTAAGACACTTTTCAGGAGGCAATATAGAATAAGGGAGAACCCAGGCCACTAAGACACTTTTCAGGAGGCAATATAGAATAAGGGAGAACCCAGGCCACTAAGACACTTTTCAGGAGGCAATATAGAATAAGGGAGAACCCAGACCACTAAGACACTTTCAGGAGGCAATATAGAATAAGGGAGAACCCAGGCCACTAAGACACTTTTCAGGAGGCAATATAGAATAAGGGAGAACCCAGGCCACTAAGACACTTTTCAGGAGGCAATATAGAATAAGGAGAACCCAGGCCACTAAGACACTTTTCAGGAGGCAATATAGAATAAGGGAGAACCAGGCCACTAAGACACTTTCAGGAGGCAATATAGAATAAGGGAGAACCCAGGCCACTAAGACACTTTTCAGGAGGCAATATAGAATAAGGAGAACCCAGGCCACTAAGACACTTTTCAGGAGGCAATATAGAATAAGGGAGAACCAGGCCACTAAGACACTTTTCAGGAGGCAATCTAGAATAAGGGAGAACCCAGGCCACTAAGACACTTTTCAGGAGTCTTTAAACTCATCAGATCTCATCCCTGATTATAGACATTTGTTTACTACTATTAATATTTGAACTTTCCTACCTCAAATAATAATTGTTTGTTTATTATGACTCATCTGCCTTCATGCCAGGCAGCAGAGGCAATTGCATCTGTGCTAAGAGGTATCTGCCTCCATGCTAAGAGGCAGTAAAGGCATTTGCCTGCATGCTAAGAGGCATCTGCCTCCATGCCAGGCAGCAGAGGCAATTGCATCCGTGCTAAGAGGTATCTGCCTCCATGCCAGGATCTGCCTCCATGCCAGGCAGCAGAGGCAATGCCTCGATGCTAAGAGGCATCTGCCTCCATGCCAGGCAGCAGAGGCAGTTGCCTCCATGCTAAGAGGCTTCCGCCTCCGTAAGAGGCTGCAGAGGCGATTGCCTCCATGCTCTTAGCATGGAGGCAATCTAGAATAAGGGAGAACCCAGGCCACTAAGACACTTTTCAGGAGTCTTCAAACTCATCAGATCTCGTCCCTGATTATACACATTTGTTTACTACTATTAATATTTGAACTTTCCTACCTCAAATAATAATTGTTTGTTTATTGTGACTCTCGTCTCTAGATCAATCCTTCAAGGTATGTCCACTGTTGTCTCTGTGGATGTAAACTGTCCCATCACCAGACTGGAGCACACCGTGGCTAGAATATCGTACCAAGCCCCCCGCCGTGGTGACGTCTCCCTGACACTTTGGTCCCCGCAGGGGACTCCCTCTGAGCTCCTCTCGGTCCGCAAGAACGACAACACCTCTCAGTCTGTCGACGAGTTTCCTTTCATGTCCGTACGGAACTGGGGCGAGAACCCCAACGGGGTGTGGCGTCTGGAGGTGATGCATCATCACACCCCACCGGAGGTCCTGAAGGGAGAGCAACTGCCTGATATTCCTAGGGAGAGTAGTAACACTGCTCGGTTTACCGGCTTTGTGCTGACCTTGTACGGGACTGATGATGAAGCTGATCCAACAACAACTAACGGTGCGTTTACAAAGTTTCAACTTCAACTCTCTGATTTAAAAAAAAAATTATTTGACCCATATGCCTCCATGCCAGGCTGCAGATTGCCCCCAATTGGTTCCATGTTAAAAGGCAAGTGCATCCATGCCAGGCAGCAGATGCAATTGCCTCAATGCTAAGGCAGCAGAGGCAATGGCCTCCAAGCTAAGAGGCATCTACCTCCATACGAGGCAGCAGAGTCGATTGCCTCCATGCTAAGAGGCATCTGCCTTCATGCCAGGCAGCAGAGGCAATTGCATCCGTGCTAAGAGGTATCTGCCTCCATGCCAGGATCTGCCTCCATGCCAGGATCTGCCTCCATGCCAGGATCTGCCTCCATGCCAGGCAGCAGAGGCAGTTTGCCTCCATGCTTATAGGCTTCTGCCTCCATAAGAGGCTGCAGAGGCGATTGTCTCCATGCTAAGAGGCATCTGCCTTCATGCCAGGCAGGAGAGGCAATTGCATCTGTGCTAAGAGGTATCTGCCTCCATGCTAAGAGGCAGGAGAGGCAGTTGCCTCTATGCCAAGAGGCATCTGCCTCCATGCCAGGCAGCAGAGGCAATTGCATCCATTCTAAGAGGTATCTGCCTCCATGCCAGGATCTGCCTCCATGCCCGGCAGCAGAGGCAACTGCCTCCATGCTAAGAGGCATCTGCCTCCATGCCAGGCAGCAGAGGCAGTTGCCTCCATGCTAAGAGGCTTCTGCCTCCATAAGAGGCTGCAGAGGCGATTGCCTCCATGCTAAGAGGCATCTGCCTCCATGCCAGGCAGCAAAGGCAATAGCCTACATGCCTTTTGCAATGCCTCCATGCCCCTAGATATGTTTCGGCACAAATTTAAACACACACTACATGATTTCATATTACAGGCTGGCATAGTTTATTTATCATTCAAAACCATAGTGGATGATATTGATTGGTCAGACAGTGGGAGGGCTGACTGTACTGTGTAGATGCATTCCCTCATGGTATCATATTACAGGCTGGCATAGTTTGTCTATCATTCAAAACCACAGTGGATGATATTGAATGGTCAGATAGTGGGAGGGTTAATGCTGATGCAATTATTTTTTTTCAATGTAGAGGAAAACCCAGCCGTGAACCCTGACCTGACAGGACATATTAAAGACAGCAATGTCCTTGTTGACATGTACAACAAAGAACAACTCGATGATGAAGAGATTGTTATTGACAAGGATCAACTAGCCAAAGGAGTTGAAGAACCTCCCAATGCAAAACACAACTTGGATGATGAGGTAAAAATCGTTCTTTTAGTAACTCTGAATAATGATGATAGTAAGAATATAAGTTTACTGAGCTAAGCCTAGCTTATCTAGTTCCCGCCTTCGTGCATCACCGAGCCAAGACCAACTCACAGTTAATCACCCACAAGGCAGTACTTAAGCAGTATCCAGCAACAGAGTCCAGCATTCTCCTGAAGACGATCAGAGCATACTGATCAAAACATTGAGTCGTTAACAACCGGTTCTTTTCAGAACTAACAGTTACTCAAAAGAGATTTTAACAAAGTTTTCTTGGAAATCTTTGACAAATAAGCAGCCAATTTAAATGCTGTGTTATTCCATTTCCTGTGAAATAGTGCTCCGCACTAACGCTACAAATATCAGCTAAGCACCAAGATCTCAAACAAACGTGTCCCATTTCCCTAATGCACCTGCTTGTACATGGTTGGCCAGAACATCTGACGTAACACTTCGAGGCTCGTAAATAACGCCAGAGACCGGCTTTTGGGCATTTGGAGGGATCCTGACAAACGCACCTTTGACCTCGCATCCCATTCACATGGATGGAGAGTCGTAGTCTATTGATATGGACGTATATACCTTACCGTAATTAATAGACCGATGCCTGTCCTACAGGGGACCAGTCCAGTACAAGGTGTCCAAGTTTTATGTTTACTTGCGTATACTGAGTGTATTACTAGTGCAGTTTGGCGCGTCAATGACGCGGTAGGATACATCACCTTGAACGTACCCACTGTTGGTCGTTTCCAGCATTTTGTATAATTAGAAATAGCCCCGGGTTTGAGGGAGCAGTGAAGAGTTGCTTTTATTTCAATGACCGTTCCGCCAATGTTGTTTACAATAGACCAATCCATTAAGCTCCGCCCCCTTTTGTGTTGACCAATCACAACCTTGGCTACACCACCGAAAGTAAACATGCGTGCGCGTACTTAAAGCGCGCACGTTTATGTCGTTAGTGTTGCATTGGAGAGTTGCATACGCGCTGCCCACGTGTGCAGTGGTGATGCAACCAATGCTGTGATTGGTCAATATGTTGAGGGGGTTGGGCTTAATGGATCGGTCTATTGTTCTCAACTGTTCATCTGCTCGTTAACTGTGACACAGGTGCAGTGTTGATGCAGCCAATGCTGTGATTGGTCAATATGTTAAGTAGGTGGGGCTTAAATGGATCGGTCTATTGTTCGCCACTGTTCGTCTGCTTATTAAACTGTGACATTTTCGTCATAACAATGTTTGAAGATGACAACAGTTTTCCTCCAAAGAAGAGGAATCAGTGGTATAACAAAACAATTGTTGCACGCTCTGTGATGGGGTCCATGGGTTTTGTACACCCTCGGGGGCAATTGGAACCCCTCGGGTGTACAAACAACCAGGGACCCCATCACAGCGTGCAATGATTGTATTTTGTACACGCAATAAATAGTGTACACACTACAGTGTCCCACCACATGTGGCCTGTTGACATGACCATAGCAAAACACACACAAAAACTGAGTGCCAGTGTATATGTTTCCAGCTCTGTGTGTTGTATGAGTGTTCTGCGAGTTATTGGGGCCTCCAATGCGATCTGGTTTAATAAAAGTCTTCTGTCAAAAAACTGACCGCTCAATTTATTTCTTTTGTTTTACTCCAACAGGAGGACATTGACACTGGAGAATTTGACGGGATCCTGAAAGATCCAGAGGTTCGTGCTCTGATTGAGGATTTCTACATTATGAAGAGAGCTGAGATGAAACGGAGGTTTGAAAAAAGAAGGAGGCTCCAGGAGACGAGGAGGAATGAGTATGACGATGTGATGACCGATAAGGGCCTTGAGAAAAGGTTTCATGGGGAAGAGGTCAGGTCACAAGGTCAGGTGAGGTCACAAAGTCTGGGTGAGTTGAGGAAGGATACGATCAAGGAGTTGGAACGACTACTCAAGGACAGAGAATCTGGATACTAGAATTAGAGGGAATTGGGAACTTAAGGACTCTAGAGGGCGCACAAGGTGCTTTGGTTTTCCTTTTTATTTAAAAAAAATTATTTTATGTCTTTCTTAGTATGCCCAACATTTTTGAGAACAGTAGATATGTAAATGTAGCCTACTGCCACCAAGTCCAAACAACTGACGTCATCAATGTAGCCTACTGCCACCTAGTCCAAACAACTGACGTCATCACTTTAAAGATGACTGGCTCGTGAATGAAACCAGAAACTGACCTTTCAAGCTGTCGTGCAACTTACAGTAATCCATGTTTTCCAAATGGCATTTGACATTTGATGGTTTTGCCACGCTGAATAAGCCATTAGTGAAATGGATTTGAATAATTTGTGGTTCAATGACTTGCTTTGGGCACAAGTTAACGCTTATATTTGAATTTCTCAGACACCACACCACACCACACCACAATGCATTATTCATAAATACCCAGGACAGTTTATCCATTCTGATTGGTCAAGAGGAGATCACATGGCCATGTTCAAACGTGCGATATAAACACGGTAAGTAGTGCGTTTTGATTATACGCGCGGCACGCAAGCTTACCAGACGCTGGATGCTTATTTACGCGTTATGCAATCAATACACTCCGGTACTTAATGTAAAATCTGTTGGTACGTACGCACAACAGTTAAGCGCACGGCAATTTGACTCTTTGCAAAATGGAGCCAGAAGGAGTGGCAGGAATAAAAAAAAACTACAGGAAAATTTTACGGATTTTCCAACATTATTATGCTTTTTAGCGAAAACGGCATTTAAGAATGGAATTTAAAGAGTGGTGACCCAGTCCTCGCCACTATATCCTCATACAAAAAACAAGCATCTCAACACTAAAAGCCCCAAGTTTTAACCTTTTTAATTTACGGAGAAAGGACAGATGGCCAGTCTACTGAAGTTGAGCCACACACATAGAGGGCTCTATTTTGTGGAGCCGGAAGTTTTTTTTTCCTGGTGTCACATTGGTAACTGCCTCACTTTATTGATAAAGTATTCATGGATTGCTTGATCAGAGTACCAACCACCCTGAGATGTGGCTCCATATTTATTTATGTTTACTAATTTTTAAGGGTACTTTCTTTTGTAGATGACAGACAAATATTTATATCAAAATGTATCTTATTTATTGTTGAGGGAATGAATGTAACCATTTTGTTTTAGAGACAGGAAAGGTTGTTCTGTTGTAGGATTGAGGACAAGTTTGTGTCTTTCAGTCAAAGGAGTGCTAGATAAATTGGTAATTTAGAGGTGGAATAAGTTGGACTTGTAACTGTTTTTTAACTGAAAAGATTATTTAACTTGCATGAGAATACATAATAATGCAGGGAATTTACTAACCCACTGTAGTGCCAGATGATCGTAGAAATGTGACGATTGTAGGATTTCACTTAATTGGTTGTTATGTTGATTTATTCACTATGCACGTACATCTCTCAATATTAATTATTCATTATGCAAAATTATTCACTATTTTAAATACTCATGATGATTACAACTCACTGAGTCGCGCTTGAAAAAAAGTTGTTTCAAACAACTTAAGAATTTAAATTATTGATATTTGATGAACTCCCACCATAACACTACTAGTAGTGCAGTATATATTTTGTATTCATAAAAACTCTTTATTTTGTATAGGTTCATTTCATAGTCGAGTTTTATCATCTGGATTAGATCTAGTATCAGGTGGCAAATCATAAATAATTTAAATCATCGTTGTGTAATGATTAATCCAACGAAGTGTCCTTAATTGAGACCTTCCTAATTATGCAAAGCTCATCAATAATTTAGTTCATTCGATACCTTTTGTGTCTGAATTCATCAATCAAGTGGTTAGACTGTCTTTAGTATGCTTTTATAGTCAATAAGTGACTGTGTTGAATGTTAATTGTTCAGAGTTTATCCAATCAAGAAGTTGAATTTTCACAATCTTATTGACGTAATAACAAACTCAGCATATAGAATGCTTATTGGGCCAGCGTTTGCCCAATCAAGAGGTTGCATTTTCACAATCTTGCATATGTAATAACAGTCTCAGCATATTGAATGCTTATTGGGCAAGAGTTTATCCAATCAAGAAGTTTGAATGCTTATTTGGCCAGCTTTTGTCCAATCAAGAGGTTGCGTTTTCACAATCTTGCATATGTAATAACAGACTCAGCATACCGAATGCTTATTGGGCAAGAGTCTATTCTAAACAAGAGGTTATATTTTCACTATCCAATCAAGTGACTTAAACTTCCATAACTGCATGAATTACCATTAACTAAGTGTACTGAATATTCATTGTTTCAAAGTTTATCCAATCACCGGACCTGTTATGTCATAATGCAATTGAATACGGTGCTCTTAAGTTTGAACTAGGGGTCTATCAATGTTGCTTTATATATTGCAGGGATTGAAACAAGTTAACAACAGCTGCATGCAGATGATTCTGATTGTGTTAAATTTTAAGGGTGAAGTAAACAAAAACAAGGTGATGGTTATTTCATAATAAACACGGCAAACTAACTCTCTCAACAAGACGTAAATAATTGTTACTCTGGAACAGGCAGTGTGTGTTTTATTTAGATCATTTTGAAATCTACAATAATATACCAGTCAATTGCTATTAATTGTTTATTATTTATTTATTTATTTATTTATTTATTTGGCCGGTTCTCAAGTTAAAAACATACCATGTACAAAATGCATAAAGCATAACTTCAGGATAAAGAATACAAAGTTAAATCAACTCAATAAGCAGAATGGATAATGACAATTGAGATTGTCTGGACGGAAATATTTTAAGGAAAGAGTAGATTGGAGGAAAGGGCGTCAATATTTACGCATACAAATGAACCATGAGGGTAATAAATTAACTCTGAGGAGCAAATGATAGGTTAACATGAACATAATTGCGATGAGAAAGATAAATCATACGTGCGGAGGGTCTGTTACTGTCTAGGGCGAAGACTATTGCGCTGTTTTAGCAAATAGTGCAATGCTTGAGTCAATAGATCGCCTTTATAGCAATGGTTTTTTGTTTTATTCAGGCTAATCGATGTAACGAAATCGAGGCTGTGATTAGCCTGGTACCGCGTTACCAGTACATGATGATGGTGTCGTATGCGATCTGGATCGCTTTTTAAGTTCTGTGAGCCCAATTGGTGCTCGATATGGGGCAGAGGGTACCCCCCCCCACACACACACACACACCTATTGTGTCTTCATTGTGTGCTTGGAATCTCAGGAATTCTTTTGATGATTTTTTTTTTTTTTGGGGGGGGGGTAGTTCTATACAAGAGGAAAATAGTGTGATATAGTATGGGAACATTTGGGGGGGGGGACCCTCGAGCTATAAGGCCCTATAGGAGCCAGTTATATGGCATTATAGTTGGTGTTCTGTACAATCGTGTGTGATAAAGGGGGTAGGTAATTCATAGGTTTGGCTGTTATTCAGTTCGCTTCGATTTGCACGTTTAGATGGTGGTTATGAAAACGGCAGTGTTTGAGTTGCAGAACATTGCCAACGCTGTGGTGTTTCGTTGTCTGGAAACCATTGGTTTCCACGTTCGTGGTTGATGTACAAGTACTGGTATGATTAACATGGAACCAGATTATATTATTCTTCCAAGCTTGGTTTAGATTCACTGTACTGAAGAAGTTGACGGTTTTTTATCGTTTTCTGGATCTTATCAACAATCAGCCATTAATTCGAACTCGTGGAAAAAAAAACCGCAAAAATGCAAAAAGCTGGGCGACCTTGGCTTTCTGCAAAAAATGCAAATTGCCGGCACGCGCACGTCTGCGACACGCGTCTTAGACAAACACAAACGCCTTGTGCTGACCCTTCCTGCGAGGAGGGGAAGAAAAAACAACCCAAGTCTGACCAACTCCCCAGGAGGGTTTCCGAACCCACGTGTCTCGGTGTCAAAGAAAACTCCTGAGTTGACTGCACTGTGCTGTATCCCACCTCCCACGAGAGACGCTGGACTTAAACCCCCCCCCCCCAACACACACCCCACCCCCTTCTCCTATGGTCTTGTCTTGCGCTTCACTCTAGCTTGACGGACGCCGTGCAGTCCGTTGTGGCTTAGCGGAGGAGGCTCGGATTACCCGCCGTGTTTGGGCCTCCATCTCCCCCGTCAAGACGCGAGGCGAGCACCTGGTGCCGTGAAGCAGCGTGCGGTGCACAAGAGAGGGCTTAGAGCTTACACAAGTCACTACCGGCACTTTTGCATGTCCAGTGGACCGGCAAGAATAGTTCACGGGCGCACACACTACACGCACGCACACAAAAAGGAAATAAAATATATAAGTCAAAACTGTACCCCCAAATGAAGAAAAATTAGAACCCCTGTGTTAATGCTGGAGGATCGAACCCATGGGGAAAGAGAGTAAGCCCGCGTTGGCTGACAGCCACCGCAGGTATTGCATTTCGGCAACTTTGCCGACACTCCTGGCCGTGGCGCCGCCGGCGTAATGGGCCTTTGCCTGGGGGAAACTCCAGGGATTGTAATTGTAGGAATACACCATTGCTAATTGACCTCGAAAAAATAGGGGAGAAAAGATCGCCTTGTATAAGGTATTAGATGATGCCGATGGTTGGTTGTATGTGATTTTTTTTTCTTCTTTTCTCTCTCTCTCTCTCCTTCTTTTCTTTCTTCTTACTTGAGAGGTTGAAGAAAATTAAAACCCTTGTTTTGATGTGCTGTTTTTACCTCGTTAAACATCATCGAATAACACGGTGTATTATAGCCTCGGCAGTTCTCACGAAGACAATAACAACAAAAACACACACCACAAGTTTTGCTATAAGGCGAGAGCTCTCTCGAACGGCACAATAGTTTAATGTGATAAAAAGGTCTCATTTAGGGAGGGAGGGGGAGGGCATGACCTCGGACTATTAAATCTCTAAACTTGTCATTCATGGGTTTAAATTAACCACATTACATTAACTTTCGCTCCGTAAGTGTACAATACAAAATACCTAAACAAACTCTAATTATGTCATTCTATCGGTTGAGACCAACAGAAATTCCAGAGAGTTGTGCTGTGACAAATAATGGTCAATTTATTGTGTGTTTGTCTTGATAGTTTTAGGGGAAGTCATTCACGTCTTCGCGGGATTTTAAATTTGTATTTTGTTGACGTTGTGCCTCCACTAGAGACAATATTTTCTTGAAACAATTTTGCCCGTATTTTGGTCATCAAGTATAATTTGTTTGGTTCAAAAATATCCGGCGATGAGCGTCTTTGATGGATCTAGTTTGTTCCCCCTTTTTTTACACTATAACTTTAACAGCGGTTTGATGAAGAAAATAGTTTGGTTTCTTTGGCAAATGAAAGTCGGCTGTGGTCGGTGGTTAATTCATACACAGGGAACTCGACATGGCCGCATCATCTTGACTTAAAGTTCAAATATTGCCCACATCTCTGTCCTGTTCCCTGTATACAATGCAATTCAGACTATGTGTTTCTCATTGTATTAAAAACAAAGAAAGATCCAGACTATTTACCTTTTTCCAAGCAGCTTCGGTTTGATAACGTTGATTAGAATAGGGGATAGTCCAAAATGGATGCACCGTAACATAGTCGGTCACAATAGTCTTCGAAATACCAAAACCCCCCCTAGTATCGGATGCAAAGAATTAAATTGGAGTATCACTCCCTTTGAATAATTCATATCTCTCTTTGTTACTCTATCAACACAGACTCCGAAAAATAGGACACTTTTTTTTCTTCAACCGCTATGACTTCACATAACCCTACCGTGGATTTATTAAATCACACCGCTAGGCTTCGGGCATTGCTCCTGGTGTTGGTATGTGTTTTCCGGACTTGTGATTTTTTGAACGAGGAATATTGTGGTAATGCCCAGGGCCCGGGACTGTTTGGGGTTGGATGCAATGGTTCGCGGTGAAGAGAGGAGTCCTCGCTTGGCCTGATTGCGGTCAACTTATAGAATTAACACCAACGCTCCTCCTTTATATATAAATATAGATATACATTTTACTATTTTTTTATTTTCTGTTTTTGGCTTGGAAGGGGGGGGGTGGTGTGCTAGATGATCGGATTGGCGAGTCACTGTGCCTTGTAAATAATATAATTAATAAAAACAACAAATTTAAACAACCAATTTATCACGATCTTAACATTGGCGTGTTCAAATACACGTTTCTTGACTTCGTTCCGTTTGTGCTAAAGTTGGATTACACCTTTTGATAAAATAATAAATTCAATTGTTTATCAACTTTGTTTTCTAAAAATTGTTTGCCACATTGATTCTTTATCACAAAACGGTAGTAGAAAGTCTGAATTATTATTTTTTACCGTTACAAAAAGGTTAGAAACCGTTTTACTTACTTTGGAAAGCACCCCCTTAATCCCGTGCGTGCGTGTACAATTTGAGATTTTAATTGCAGCTTTTGTGCGTTTGTTTTACCAGTCAACTATAATTAGGTCCTTATAATAAGGATTTTATTTGCGAAGGCATTGGTAGACGTTTGTGTTGAAATTTGAAAAAAAGAGTTAACTTTGATATTCACAACGGGAACAAAGAATTGGGTCCAATTTAGGATGGAGCCTGATAATATGTCACAATTTCTTACGCAATCGCTTCGGGGAAAAAACAAAAACTACCGGTACCAATTTGTATACCTCGTAGTCTGTAGATTTAACAAATTTCAATTTTGTTTTTACCTGTACTATAAAAACCATGCATTTTAAGGTAGGGTCAAAGACTGGTAAGTACTCTAAAAAAACGTATTGACCACAAAAACTGACTTGGTGAGAAGCACTGCAGCTGTTGATAGTGTAAACTGCTTTGAGGGAAGATTCCTTTCTAGGTAATATGGTTTGGGATTATTTTCCACATTTGAATATGAAAAAAACCCGATTCATGCATGAATCGTTTCTCAAATTTATGAAGGTTGGTGTCCGTTCCCGAAGGCTGCATGCGACCTAGGCCCAATTTCATGGAGCTGCTTAAGCAAAAAATTTGCTTAATCACGAAAATAGCTTGCTTATTTTACACATGTTACTGGCCAAAATTCCATGCCTTATACATTGCTTGTGACTGGTATTTAGCTGTTGTTTACTTAGCATAACAATTTAGTGTAGTCTTGGCCGGTAGTCTGATTTTACTAAGCAAGGATTTTTTTGCTTAAGCAAAATTTTGTGCTTAAGCAGCTCCATGAAATTGGGCCCAGAGATGCGGTTGGTACCCGCTGTCACCTCGCTAAACGTGGATGGGATTGAAGTTCTTGTTAACAATACCGTGACAGTTTTTTTTGTTTTTGCTTTTTCGCTCTCGGCAAGTAGACACTGTATTCAGCTGAAACTCTCACATGTAACGTTTATTGTTCTTTTATTTATAATGTTGCCTATAAATATATGGCCCTACCTTTATCAATAATTGAATGACTGACTAATGTTAGTTTAAGTGAAACTTATAAACACACATGTACACGTGCAGTTTGGTCGACTTTACCAACATAGGGAAAGAGCAGGGGGAGAAAAACCAAAAAAACAAAACAAATAAACGGTTGTATGATTTCTAGGGTTTCTTTGTCCTTGAACAAAAGTTGGGAGTTGTGCGGGTTGTTTCCATGGCATTGAATTGAATAACTGAACAAAAGACGGTCTTGACCTTGACTTATTCGGCAGGTGGTGACTGCTGGTAGACTTTTACTAGAACAAAAAAAAACAACAAAAACCACGGTTCAATATTAGGTGGGTTGATGTCATGGCAATGGCATGAACGGTGGTAAAGGGCTGTGACCTATAGTGGAACCGTGGCTTGCGTTAGCAGGTGCTGTGAACCACTTTTGAAACGTTAGTTTTTAGGTTGTAATAATGTCAGGAAAAATAACCTGTTTTCTGTTTCATGTTGGTTGTTAAAATTGGGTATGACCGATTGAGCTTAATTTTTTTTTTCCACAGGTTTGTTAGTTCATGTATATGTGTTGGGTCACAATTAGCAATGTTGGCCACGTGTTTTAAAGTGCGTTAAAGTATGAGACAGCCATTTTTTTTCCTCCGGGTGTTAAGGGGTTTTAAATGTTGTACGTGTTGGTTTTTAGCAATGTAATGAGAATCGGTTTGACTGTTTATAGAATCAACACCGAGAACGCTGGCGAACGCCGACACATCACGAGGCTGATGTTTTCGCGTAGACTGCAGACGACAACTCTGTTGCTTGCTGGAGAAATCACTGACGATATTCACAACCACGTCCGCTCTGAAAATTGCGTCTCTGAAATTTATTGACAGTCTAAGAAATTCTCGCCTCTTTTTCTCTTTTTTTATGAGAAGAGAGAGAGAGAGAGAGCGATCGACAGAGATTGAGAGACCAAGGGGCCCCTAGCCACGCTGTCTGGTCGAGCCAGTCCACTGATATGCGAGGAGGGGAAACCCGATCAGCCACCACCAACTGAGGGACTCTTGGCGTTATGAGTTCTTCGCGCGCAAACACCTCTCTGACCGACCGGGTATCTCATCCGCCAACTACCCCTGGGAGGCTGGGCCGGTGGGGACGGCCAAGGTAAACCGTTGTCTTAACCAACTTAACCGGAGTTTACCCCGTAGTGCCCTCTCCACTCGGCCGTGGAAGTGAGACTGGTGGCGGTTCGCCCAGACCGCTTCGCGGTGTCCAATCACACCATCTTGCCATATACAGGTGATGTGCGGATAGTTTCAATGGGGGAGAAAGTTTATGCCAGTCGGAGGACATGGACGCATTGTTTCGAGGGAAACGTGAGATGTGTTGAAACAAAGGGTTTGTGGAATAGTAGGAGGGGTTGGGTATTGCGTGGGCGGGATGCATTTCACCGAGGGCAGGGCACTTCTTGTGAAATTTCAGAGCACTTTCTGGAGGTCAACACAAGTTGGTGTTGGCTTTAGTCTTGTATCCGGAAGCACATAATTTGATGATGTGGTCATTTTGGCAAGTTGTTTTCCCTGAATGTAAGGCGCCAGACTATTTAGAAATTCGGCCTCAGTTTGGGTGGATTGGTGTTGTACAGGCTAAAAACAAAATGGCTGAACAGTGACCAATATTGCTCTATTGCCTATGTTAATAAAAACCTATTATGTGGAAGGGCTGATGTAACATTATTTTGAAAGCCCGTTTACCGTAATACTTTTTTTGTTCGTTCTTGAACCATCCAAAGCAATCCGTAAACCATCCCTGGCGCGTTTTCCAAACCTCGGCTAAGGCTCCATCTCCGTCTTCGGGCTTCGTTTGATGTTGAAATAACCCTGTAAATTACACACGGCCCAAAAGTTTATGAACGGAGCCGGAGCTGGAGCCCAAGCCGAGGTTTGGAAAAGGCACTGGTTTGACTTGAATTCGATGGACTTGGAATTACTCTCACTGCAAAACAGCCAACTACTTTGTACAATTTTTGTTCAGGCAGGTTATGGCCGTAGCAGCCATAGCCATTGCCGAAAGTCACTTGTTTCTGACGCGGCCTTTAATAGTAAGTATTACCGGCCTTTTCGAGACTCTGGCGTCGGCATCAGCTTCCACGTATAAGCCCTGTCCACCAAAATTATTGGGCTTCAAATTTACTCGCGGAAGCCAAGCCAGAACTGATGAAGAAACCCTCGTTTTGTAAATACCCTTGATTCCTCTAACAGTTTGGATTGACATTGGTGTAGCTTACACTGTGGTTGATCTACAGGGCTAAGCTAAGTCATACATACAATTCTTTGAAAATATGTTGTAAAAAGTTTGGTTATTGTTTTTATTCATATTTGTTTATTGATAACCAGCTGTGATTAACCTCCACGTTTAAGAGCACCAGACTCAACCTCTAGTGTTTCTAATCAGTAGAGTGCGGGTTCGAGTCCCGGTCTTGGCACCCAGTGTCCAAGAGCAAGATACTGTACCGTAATTGCTTTGTGAGGCATCCTTGGTTTCATCACCAGAAATGTATAGCAAAACCACTCGGTATCTCAGATCTCAGGATCATATTTATGGCCGAGTCCTAAACAAGCATTGTTAGAAATGGAGACCGTGGTTTTTGCCGAAGCTGCTCTTGTCATTAGGAATACATTCCCTGCAAAAAAATAAAAAATAAAAAATAAAAAAGAGAACATCAGCTGGTTAAACATAGTAAAAAAAAAAAGAAGAATATCAAGACGTTTGTAATAAGACAATTCATGGAACAATCATTGTTATCTTTGAACTGACTCAAACAGGTTTTTCTTTATTGATAATAGTAATGAAAATAATAATAATGAAAACTTGTAAAGCGCACAAATCCATAAAAGTGCTCATGGTGCTATTACAAACATTAACATACATGATCATAAGAAGGAAACGTGGACCTAAATAGTATTAGCTTAGAGTACAATACGTGTAGTAAAGAAATACAAATTAAGATAAAATAAAAACACACTGTGAAAACAAATCATCTACTTAAAGGAACATTACAGAATTGGTAATTGTAAAATATACTTTTGATCACAGATTTACATAAAACTTACACGGTCTAATGATGATGATAGTAGAAAACATCCCTTGAAATATTTCTGTCTGAAACGCCATATTTGATGAGAAATGAATAAACTAATTTTGCGATTGGAGTTTATCGCTCAGTGAGCGTTTTATTCATTTGTTGAATCTATATGATTTCATGCAAACGTGTAATCGGTTTTTCACTATTTTCTCGTGACCCAGATGGCCGATCAATCTCAAACTTCTACAGGTTTGTCAGTTTATGTATATGGTGGATTACATAAAGTGCTTACACTGCCAGCAACTGTTTTGTTAGCAAAAACTAATTCTGTAATGTTCCTTTAAATACTTGATTAGATAGATGCTCATGGGTTTAGCAAACAGCGTCAAGTTGTTGTTGTTTTTATGCTTCCATGCAGTACACGTAAATGATGTGTTTATGGTATAATTTACTGCCCGTAAACCCAATGAAATAAATATTTGAGCCAACCGCACATTTTTCCGAAACGATAACTGCATATCGGAGAGTTACTGTTTATCACGACAGACGGCATGATAATGACCCGTCACATCGACCGAGTAAACCTTTTGTTTACAGAAAGAGTGACCTAATAGTACATTCCTGGGCCTTTCTGGCAGGCAGGGTGCCAACTGGTCATATGGAACATTTTACATGTTGTATTACATAACTTCCACACGGGTTATACAAGAAACAGCTGAACAAGTTTAGAGGTGATGCCCTTATCAAAAGTTGATTACAAAAAAACCTAAAAAACAGACGTTGCCATCTTCGTAAAATATAAGATTTGTTTCTTCTTCCCTTGAGCTGTGTACACATTGTGCTTGCATGAACTCCAGGCTCTTTGGCTCTTTTGTGATGTCACAGGGTACACCGTCCACATTATTACTTGCTTTTTCTGTGTGCTTTCTGCTTCTCTCTCTCTCCCTCTCTCTATCCATGCGTTTCCTCTTGACTGCTTCTGTTTCACTTGTATACCTGTTTATGTGTATAATTGTAATTTCATTTAGCCTTCGAGAAAGACTCTGACTCTGCTACGGTCGAAACGTCAGCCATTAACTGTTTTTTCGCATTTATACAACAGGTCCTTTTGGTTGGTAAGCGATTTACAATAGCTAATTCCTTTTTCTCATTTAAGTTTAGGTAACAAATTGTAAAAAAATGTCCGTTGGTTACTAATTGTTTTTGTTTACCGGTTCCATGATTTGAACAGAACTCGGTTCGCGGTGCTATACGGCGGGTAGATCAATGCCCCGGTTGCTGCACTGCCGTTCACTTTCTCGGCTTTGATTTCATGCAAGCAAAGTTTCAAAACATTGGAAAGTTTACGTTGTAATCAATTCCGTTTCTGTCCTTTTCATACTCGGTCTTTGCGTCCTGTTGACCAAAAAACACTCGCACTGTAAGGCTCTACCTACGCATCGCTAACGGGTGAAAGAAAAAATATATATATTGCAAAAATACGTGTGCCGTAAAAATAACAAGTTGGATCGGATTACAGTGCGTAATGTCATCCAAGTGCGTGATCTGCACGACGTTAGCGAACTGTCTGTACAATGCAAAAAGGGAACCAGACTGTTGTTACCTCTTGCCAGACGGGGCTTGGTCACGTGGTTAATCGAAAAACAAAATGGCTACCTATAATTCAATGAATAACAACAAATCGAAGAGATAGGTTTATTGAACTCGGTCGTCCAGTGCCTTTTAGTTGTCAGAGGGAGTTTAAGGGGGAAGTAACGAGAGCATATTTTGATAAAAATACATTTATCCAAGTCCCCTATAGCGTTCAATAATGCTACCCTAAACTCAACGATGACATCACACTGCAGGCCTGATGCTTCGTTTCTGAAAGGGCGAGGGCATCAAGGCATTTTCTCCTTGGTAAAGGGCAACTCTATGAGGAAATTGCAAATATTTGAACATCCCAAGGGGCACCAAGGCAATTATTCAGGGACAACGGAGGCAGTTATCCCCTACGGGGGAACCCCAAACAGCATCCAGACTACCGATCTCTCTTGGCGACGAGAACTGACGACGCGTCAGTTCGATTCCTACAAGCAGCCCTCCAAGTAGCAATGTTTTTATCCAGGGAGTTGTTCACCCATTTTCTCATCGCAGTGGCTGTCTGTGGCTGGTGGCACAAGTGTGCGTGTACCGTTTAGACGAATTCACCACAGGGTGGCTGTGCAGGCTGCTGTTGTTTATCATTCAAAACCACAATGGATGGTATTAAATGATCAGACAGTAGGAGGGTTGACTGTGTACTGAGTAGATTCATTCACCACATGATACTTTGTTGCATGATGACATAGTTTGTCATTTGAAACCACGTAATGGTTTAGATTTAATGGCCAGACAGTAGGAGGGTTGACCGTTTACTGAATAGTTTCATTCACCACGTGATATTTTGTTGCACAATTGCAAAGTTTATCATTTGAAATCACATAATGGATGAGATTTAATGGCTCGACAGTAGGATGGTTGAATGTGAACCGAGTAGATTAATTCACCACATGATATTTTATTGCATGCTGGAATCGTTTAATATTTATTACCACATAATGGATGAGATTTAATAGTCAGACAATATGAGGGTTGGCAGTGCACTGAGCAGATTCATTCATCACCAGATGGCAGGCTGTCGTGGTTTATCTATCATTTAAAACCATACTGGATGAGATTTAATGGTCAGACAGTAGGAGGGTTGACTATGTACTGAGTGGATGCATTCACCACATGATATCATATTGTAGGCTGGCATAAAGTTTATCATTCAAACCATAATGTATGGATTTATTAGTCATTCAGTAGGAGGTGTACTGAGTAATGCATTAACCACAACATGATATCATATTCTACGCTATCATACATTATATATAATGTATATATCATAATTTTATCATTTTTAAACCATAATACTATAGATGACATTGAATGGTCAGAAAGTAGGGGGGTTGACTGTGTACTGAGTAGATGCATTCACCACATAACACTATTTTATGCCGTGTAGTTTATCTATCATTCAAAACTAAGATGGACTGTGTTCAATGGTAAGTCAGTGTAGGGCTAGCAGTTCTTACTTAACTATCAACAAAGACAACTTGTTTTTAGCATTCTTTGTGTTGTTGCTTGCGTAAAAGCTCGTATGAATTTATTTGACAAGGGTCCAAGTTTGGAACAGGGCTGCTGGGTATAAACCCTGTATACACTGCTATTCTTCAATAATTTCTTCAAAATTACACAATCTGCTTTGGAGGTTAATAATACAAAAGCAGCATCTGTAAGGCGCACTTTCCTGTAAACCATTCAAAGGCGCGGTCTTTAAGAAATTACGATGAAGTATAGTATCAAATTGTTGAGAAAAGCAAGCACGAGCAAGTGTGTTTTAAGTTTGGCTGGAAGAGAGTGATGTTGTGCTGAGGTCTTCAGGAAGTGAATTCCAAAGTCTTGGTGCTAAGTTGGAAAAGGCCCCGTCCCCGTAACTGGCCAAGTGAGTTCGGGGAACGTAAAGCCCATTGCCGATAAGTCTCAGGCCTGGTCTTGTCTTGTGGTAAATGGTGACAGTGGGTTTTATTTGTATTTTATTGAAACTAACAAAATAAATGTCTTTATTTTGTGGTTTACCCACATACACTGATGTCAGATTAAGCACTGTAAAACTCAGTACTTTCAAAAGTCATGCAAAAACAATCAACAGGCATATTACTCGGATGGGATTCGAACCCATGACCTTTGCCATTCTAGAGCAGATTTAACATGTAATAGAAAAAAAAGCACAACGATATTTGTCAAAATTTTACCATGGAACCCAACAGCACTAGAATTCTGTGTGGAATTCTGTGGAAAGTAAAATTGGTTCGCTTTTTTAACATTGTACCGGTAACCTCGGTCGTAAACTTTTGTAAACGCACTCCTTTTGGAAGCCAAGTTAGAAAAATAAAGTTGTCATTTTTATCAATTGTTTGACCTCGACAATGCAAATACGAAACGACAGTGACTGCTCTATGTTCCGACATTCCTATGTTCCGACATCCCTATGTTCCGACACCCTCTCGTGATCCACTCGCTATGGTTAGGGTTAGAGTTAGGGTTGGTTTTTAAAAAAAAAATATGTAGGGTTGTCAAAACTTAAGGGTGTCGGAATACACATTTGTAAGGCAAATCGAAAAACTAGAAAATCAAAACAGAAAAAATCAACTCTCAACTCACAACTCTCATGGAAAACAGCAAGACTGTTATGAAATAAAAATAAAAATTCAATATATAAAGATGATCTTTATATAGTAATTGCTAAGCTCAGCAGAGTGTGACATCACAGTGTTTAACCACAATGGCAACATTGACAACTCGTCGTTTAGTGTTTCGTGAAATCAAACATTCTTGCCTAGCATCGTTGCTGAACAAGCTTAAACAGATTCATTGCGAGTTAAGAAAACAAAACTCAAAATTCAATTTGAACGAGTTTTGTATCTGAAAAGGGGGGTTGTGATGCTATCAATTCACATCATTGTTTACTCCAATTCATACTTCCCGCCCCTCTCACAAACACTATCCCTCAACCCCGCTCGTCAATTACTCTTTAAACCAATAGAGAATTGCTTTTAACCGCTAGGTCCCGGGGTCCCACGTGTTTGTTCAGTAGGTCAGGACGGGACTACGCAATGCGCCCATGGCTATAATACCCATTGGGTTGTATACACAAGACGTGACAACTTTTCCCTCTCAAATTCGCTTTTTTTTTATCTCTCCCCCTTCTCCTTTTCCTTGGTAATGTTTCCCATAGCAACTATAGCAGCATCGTAATGTATTTTCCCTCGTTCGGGATTTTTTTGTTTTAGCCCGCCTCTATAACTGTTGTCCGGGCTACACACCACTACGATGATGGCGAAAGCACTCGGCCAGCGATCGATGCACCGGTATCGATCCAGCCGAGGTGTTAACGGACCCTGATTGGCAGGCTATCGGTAAAGTCTGCTCCAGATGCGGGCGGGCAACCGCAGTTCTCGTGTTTGAACAAGGACGCGGGATTCGCCGAGATCGATGGCGCTTTATCCGTCCGTCCGTCAACCGCTGCTCCCACCTGCCCGGCCCGGCGCGTCTTCTCCCCCGAAATCCACTCTGAATTATTCACTTAATGGTCCCTGCCAGATATCACGAGATTCTGAATTATTCAATAATCTCTTTTCTTCATAGATCTTTTATGGCATTTATCTTAACCATCAGTCGTCTCAATAACACCCATCCATTAAAGGATTCGTCTGGGAATGCCGGGCTGTTCTTCCCTTTCCAAAGCCATTCAATAAAACCTGCATTTTATCACAACTTTGTTCCCCCCGCCCGATGTCGTCGTCGTCGGCACAATCAACATTTTGCCCGCCACGGAAAACAACACTAACAAACTCATGTGCTTAAAGTTGTACGCACAAAAGAAAAACAAACAAATAGCAAATAAATAAAAAAACAAAACACACAAGCGGGGAGTGTCTTCTTCGATCAGAACATTTCTGGCGATAGGGGGCGCTGTAAGCAGTACAACTCACTGTCACTATTAAATATCGCCGATTGTCAATCTATCATAATTTTACAATCAAGGAACTGTCAATATTCTAGTTGTTTTGTTTTCTTTTCCCCTTTTTTTCATAACTGAACAAAAACAAACAAACACAAGTGTGTAATGACCTCGTGGACTCCTCCTTTGTTCAACTCTTTGTCCTGACACACGTGGACCCCATTGTTTTCCTTTGTGATAGCAATCGTGGTCCCATTGTCCCTTTTGTTGTAAGTCCTCGGTTTGAATGTCACTACAAACTCACACACACACAAACCCAGCATTATGGACCGTTTTGTGGGTTCCTGCCATTGTAGTTATACTATTCCCCTTTTTTAACGAATTCCACTGAGGGGTCCAAGTTGAACACAGAAAAACTTCGTGGGGTCTATTGTCCATGCACCTTGTAAACCATTACATTGTGCTATGTAAAGGAATAGGTCTCAAACTTCAAAAAGTAGCTCCACATTTATACCTTGCAGGAAAATACTGACTGTTGAAGCGCCTTGAGCGTCACTGAGTGACGGATATGAGCGCTATATAAGAAGCCACTATTATTATTATGTGTACAATACTTAACAAGGACCCGTGTATACGCCCATCTCTGTGTTGCATTTCTGTGGTCATCCCTTTGCTCTGTGCACTTGAGGAAAAAAAAACATATTCTTCAACACTGAAAACACTGTGTGGATACAATGTAAGTCTATACATTGTGTGGACCTATTTTGTTTTTAAGACTTTTAATAAACTTATTTCCTAACACAATTTAAAACAAACTTGTCATAATCATTTTTAGAACATTGACAACAAAATTAATGATAATTATAATAGATAAATAAAATCAATAACTGAAAGAAGAGGAGTATTTTGCATTGAAGACAAAGTACATAATTGATGGGAAAATGTTGGGGGGGTGATCAGTCTGGTACCTCGGTGATTATTAAGGTCATACATGTACAACAACATTATTTGTTTGAAATAATTCCAAACTTGTTAAAAAGGTAACATACGTAGACCTACAAAATTACCATTTTTTCCCGATTTAAATCAATCGAAATAAGCACGAAATGCTCCTAAAATCCCTCTGATGTGATAATGAAGTAGTTGGTACTACGAAAGCTTTTGCAGGTATTCAATTATTCTTTGTGTGCTCTCATTACTATTGTAAAAAATCCTGTCAAAAAATAAAATAAAATAAATAATTAAATACAAATAACAATACATTTTTTATTTATTTAAAACCCAAGTTTTTGGCGTTTCCACTCAAACGTGACCACCTAAATTGGTGTTAAACTCACAGTTTTGCTGCACTGTGTGTTATTAAAAACTATAGGCTGCACGTTATATTAATTCATTCCTATACAAACCCACGATGTATAACCCTTACATGTAGATGTATGAGAGCCAGTGATAATGACTGTACGTACAGTGCGATTACCGAACTGTTTTGCTTTAATTTGGAGGGGGGTCCATTTTTTTATTTTTTTTTATGACTGCGTATCTGTAACATAGCAATGAATCCCCCGTAATGACCACACATTAAAATAAAGGCCTAATTTTCTCCCTCGTCCGAGCCGGTAGATTCCCTCTCCAAACCAAGGCAAGAATTCTCGGCGGTCTCCCCACGCATGCAACACGACACCCTCCTGCCCTCTATCTTTAACACATCCGAGTCCAACGAAAATACTAGCTGCACGGCCCTCTCGCATTACATCGCCAAACGTCTTAGGGGCTTTTCACATTTCACACCCAATTTCCACTGGTACTCTACACTAACCCTGGCAATTTCACCCTTTTTCCCCCCTTCTCGTTTTTCCCAGGCTCCCTGCATCAGGCTCCTATACGGCACATCGCACTCCGTATTGTTTCATCCTATGAAATTAGAGACGCAAGTAATTAGTTTTCGTTGTTGTGTTATTTTTTTTTTTTCCTTTTATTTTCCCCCCCTTTCCACTGTCTCAATTTCTCGTGAAGTAGCTTTCGGTTGGTGAAGATCACTCTTCTGCCACAAACGTCCAGGCCTCGAACACGGGGCTGTTTGTTTGAGAGCGAATGTTTCTGAGAATTTTCATAATTCTACTGATTTAAATCAACATGTTGAACATGGGTTTTTCCTAATTTAAGATGTATAAGTGAGTGCGTTGTGAAGTTCAAAAGCTTGGACTTGGGGCCTTCACACAAACAACAGATCGTCCTTGATCTTTGGGGGTGTTAAAACAAACACCTTCCCCGCCTTGTAGCCATCTTCTTGTGTTGGCTAATTAAATCACTGGGACCAACGCGAGGCTGGAAAGGCCGTTTTGGTACAGTTAGAATCAGTGTTTATTTCTGTTGTGGGATACAGGGGGTATGGAGCATGATCATGCGACTGTGGGACGATGAAGGTCTTACGATGGAGGCACACGACTTGTAGCAAAGTGGAAAAAACTACAAGGACTTTTGTTTACATCGAATAACAAATGCATGCCAGAATTGTTCTGTTAAATATTTTTTAAACTTCACAATCGCTTGGTAGCGGGGCACGTCAATATTAGAGTTGCATATCTAAAAGAAAAGGTATACATATACTATTTCTTGTTGCTCTGTAGTTTTCAAGAAACACATCGTGCAAACCTCAATGTGGACACACTGACAAATTTAGTATACACGTTTTATAGAAAGAAAACAAAAACAGAAACGGGTCCACGTTTTGTCAGGGTTTTGTTGCACGTTTATAACGGGTCCTATTTCGGCTACAGCACTCCAAATTAGCACAGGTGGTGTACAGTCTTCAAAACGACATTCCTCAGTTTTGACAGCACTTCTGGTGAAAGTATTTCTCTTGATTTTTGGTTCTGGTGTAACAATCCCAATGCGTGAGTTTTCAGATTGAAACAATTTTTCTTCTTTTCTAGTTAGTTATTAGGCCTTCCAATCATGTACTTTGTTTGTGATGAGGATAGTCACAACAATGTCTAAAGAGTTAAACTGGTTAAAAATTGTGTACATCTTGACACTTAAAGGCACAGTACACGTTTGGTAATGACTCTGAAAATTAATGGCAAAAAAAACTTACTTGGTAAGAAGTACAGCAGCTTTGGATGAATTTTGAGAAACTTTTAACTCCGAAGTACTACGGTAATGGAAAATATATCACTTTTTAATTCCCCCAAATTTGAGTCTGAGAAGCGTTTTTGTTAGAAATGCTTCTCAGACTGTGTATTCCTATGGGGAATATTCGCTACGGTTTTTAGGTGATATCTCAAAAACACTACCACCCTTTGAAGTGAAATTTTCACAAGTTAGTTTTGTTGTATGTACCTGCATTTATATAGGATTAACACAATCAGTAGGCTCCAATTACCAAACGTATGCAGCACATTTAAGTGCACAACTTTGGTAAGATTGAAAAGATATAAAAGTTACAGATTTACACATAGCTTACATGTAAAATAAATATAAGTGTTTTGCCTGATATTCTATAGTTTGTCAGAAATGGGCAAAACAATTAGTTTTGATCTCACGAGAAAACTCACTTTGAAAACATAATGTCCCCACACTAATTCACCGTGACTTTCCTGACCAGTTCAGCCTAGAATTTCACAGGTTTCTTATTTCATGTATATGCCGGGTAGTTTAAAGTGCAGATACTGGTCTTTAACGATTACCGGTATTGGCCATTTGCTTTAAAGGCGTGCATCATCTTGTGCTCGTTTCTCGATCTTAGTGTAACTTACCAACATGATCTGATAAAATCAAAGAGAGTCTGGTGACAAATAAGGCTGACACCTTGCGAGTTAAGTCTGCCACGACCGTGTGTGCGTACTGGACATCAGACAAAGATGGTGTGAAGTTACTTTGAACATCCAAATGTTTACGGTATATTCATCCACGCTAAGCGAGAAGCAAATGGGGGCGATAGAGAAGTCGTTGTGTTCAAGGCTCAACTTTATAAAGACCGTAAGCAGACATTTGATACTTACAGAGCGACCCTTAGCACCGTTTTTATTTCATAAACACTGCTGACTGCAAGCAAAGAAAAAGGCACGCTATAGCTTGCCAGCCGTTCTTGTAAGCAGGGCCCAATTTCATAGAGCTGCTTAAGCGCGAAAAGTAGCTAAGCACAACAAAATTATGCTTACCAGAATAAGGTTACCAGCCAAAATATCATGTCACATGTACAATTTGTGACTGGTATCCTGCTCATCTCTGCTTAGCAGACAATTGTTAAGCAATATTTTCTGCTTAAGCAGCTCTATGAAACTGGGCCCTGATGAGTGACGCAGCTGAGCGCGCACACGCGCTGTAAAAATCTTGTGAGTCGTTTATGATACACGCTTTTGCTGACGTATGTTTTCTTGCTACGGTAAGCACCCTCACCATCGTGCCTACTGGGCCCAATTTCATAGAGCTGCTAACCACAACAATTTGCTTAGCATGAAATTTCTTCCTTGATAAAAACAGGGTTACCAACCAAATTTCCATGTGTTGCATATTGCTTGTTACTGGTATTGTTTGCTTATCCTGAAAATCACGTGGAAATTTGGTAGGCTTATCCTGTTTTTATCAATGAAGAAATGTCATGCTAAGCAAATTGTTGTGCTTAGCAAGCTCTATGAAATTGGGCCCTGGTGACGTGGACGCTCAGTGGAAAAGCAGTTTGCGCGTTGACACCCCCTATATTTAAACATAATTGACACGCCCTTCCCTTTTAGGAACAATTAGTCTTCAAAATTAGGCTGATCTCTAGCACTAAAGAAATATACCTGCCCCTAAGCAAAGTCAGTCTTAATTTGTGCTTTAAAAAACACAAAAAAAAATGCCCACTGATTAAGCATAATTATATATGCCCAAGCAAAGTTAGTCTCGGCTCGTGCTATAATGACCATCACTAATTACAAGCACAACAAAATTATGCTTACTGCAATAAGGTTACCATCTAAAGATACCATATCATGTGCACCGTCTTGTACTGGTGTCCTGCTCATTTATTTTGTCTAACAGCAAATTGTTTATAAACAAAATTGTGTAAAACAGCTCTATAAAACTGGGCCCTGGTCGATTTCACATAGTGCTGCGGTTGATTTTAACTGTGTCCCAATTGTAATTGCTAAGCAAACCGTGACGTCACAAAATGAGGCTAGTGTCTTCTCGTGCATCTTAAAATATTCCAGCTTGCAAAATAAAATTGGCAACTCATCTTAAGATGAGTCTTGGTGCTTTGTGAAAGCCCCAAATCTAAAAAAAAAAAAAAAAAAAAAAACAAGAAAAAAAAAATTCGCTTAACATGATTTCAAAGAAGGCAAGTGTCTTCTCGTGCATTTTAAAATATTATAACTTACAAAATCTTACAAAGTCAAATCTTATCCGGCGCACTTTACAAATCACCCAATATTACATGTCCTTTTCTCAATTGGTTCAATATATTTCTAAAAACAAATTTGTGAACAATTTTTTTCTAAAACATAAATATAGTTTTCCCAAACAGCACCCTCATATTTCACACAGTAAGACATACTTCAAGTTTGCACATGTCTATGCTCGACTCTGACGCAGCCTCGCACGGCACTCCACATCATTATTTGCATTTCATATCTCCAAAATGCGCAATAAAAGCTCCAAGTGTGCGCACACACAAAAATGGAGCAACCCTCCACGCACAAACATGAATCTGAACGAAACTTTGGACTTCGACTTTTATGACATGCGCGATTATGCGTTATGCGCTCGAGAGCGTGTGAACAACGAATCGACGCGGAGCTTATGTTTGAATAATGACAATTGAATAATGTGCCTCTCGTCCTTTTTTAGCCTATACCGGAGACTCTGAAAATTCACAACAACTGGTGTGCTCAAGGAGTGGGTGGTACGTTCACGTTTTAAACGATCACATCAGTCTAAATTTTCCAGGTACCCCCCCCCCCACAAAGCAAACAGAAAAGCGACGGTAAAATATCGTTTCGGAGACGCCGTCAATACATTTCGATGGTCTGATAGAAATGATCCCATAAACGAATAGTGCGCTACGTTATTGATTGACTTGAAAGATACACAATCATTTGGTTGTCGACAATGGAACAAATCCTAAAGGGTGTGTGTAGATTTATCTTTTCAAATAGTGCATTCGTTCAATTCTTTAATTTACAACGAATAAACACAGCCCAAATGAATGGTTCATGTTCTGCTCTTTAAAATACAACACCAATTCCTCTAGTTTTCAGCAGAGAAGTGAAACATGTCATAAATGAATGAAATTGTTTTCGGCTTTCTGAAGAGTACATTCATTCTAATCTTCTTGTTTTGAACAAAGACTCATATCACAAAAGAATGATATGTGTTTGGCTTTTTGAAGAGTACGTTCATTCCAATCTTCTTGTTTTGAACAGAGACTCATATCACAAAAGAATGATATGTGTTTGGCTTTCTGAAGAGTACATTCATTCTAATCTTCTTGTTTTGAACAAAGACTCATATCACAAAAGAATGATATGTGTTTGGCTTTCTGAAGAGTACATTCATTCTAATCTTCTTGTTTTGAACAAAGACTCATATCACAAAAGAATGATATGTGTTTGGCTTTTTGAAGAGTACATTCATTCCAATCTTCTTGTTCTGAACGAAGACCCATATCACAAAGGAATTTTACTGTTTTTGGCTTTTTGAAGAGTACATTCATTCCAATCCTCTTCAATATTCAACAAACACCCATATTACAAAGGAATGGTGCGGTTGTGGCTTTCAGAAGGGTACATTCATTTCAATCTTCTTGTTTTGAACAAAGACCCATATTATCATACAGGAATGTTGCAGTTTGAGATTTTGAAAAGCTGCATTCATTCCAGTTCTTCAAACATCTGGAAACATCACTTTATTTTGGGAGAGTATTTCGTTCAAAAAAGTTAACGAGGAATGTTTTGCTAAACGTATTTCTTTCCTTATCGATAGTTTCTCTGTCACTCATTTGGATTTTATTTTAAAATGCATAACTCAGGGAGCAGACTTGTCTAAATACTTAAATTGTTTCCGGAAAAAAACAATTTGCATTTGCTAAGACCGTTTCTACTATTAAACCTCGTCAAACAGGCGCGTACCTTTTCAAACCAATTTCAAATTTGTCAACGGCTCGTATAGCTTTGACTTCCCCCTTTTTAAATAAGCACATATTCAAGGGTCGAGACGTCAAGTTACTACACAGCTGACTTCATCCCAAATATCAGGTGGAATTCCCCAATGCATTTACTTGAACACTCCCCGAAGCGTCTGTGTGGATTAACAATTCTCAACAAATAACTGAATGAAAGCTTTCGCGACGCATTGTTGAGCTCGGGAAAAAAGTAACAACAATAATAAAAAATACTAATAATATAAAAGTCCACTGGTGGTAATTAAACACAACAATTTGATTAGCACATTACAAACTTTGATAGGCAAGAGTCGGTTATCAGCCAAAATTTCCTGCCATTTTATTATTGCAGTCTGACGGAATCTCTGCCCGTTCTAGCTTTTGCAGATGAAGTTGTTAAGTAATTTGTAAAGACAGTGGATACTTTTGGTAATTACTCAAGAAATACGTCACCATAAAAACTTACTTGGTAAGGAGCACCTGAGAGCTGCTGATAGTATAAAACATTGCGAGAAACCACTCCCTCTGAAGTAACGTAGTTTTTGAGAACGAGGTTTCTCACTATAATATTGAATATGAGAAAGGCTTCAGGCATGAAGCCTTTCTCAAGCATTTGAAAGCACACAATTCTGTGCAACAAGGGTGTTTTTGCATTTATTATTTTCTTGCAACTTCGATGACCAACTGAGCCCAAATTTTCACGGATCTGTTATTTTATGCATAATGTTGGGATACACCAAGTGGGGTACTAGTCTTTGACAATTACCAAAAATATATCCTGCATTTAAAATAAAAATTCCATATGAAATCTAAAACTGATATTTCATTAAATATCGAACTTGGACCACTGGCGGACAATCTGATAGTTTCTTTTTGTGTGTGCCAACACATATTTTGTTTTCCCGAAAATGATGCAATGAAATAGTTGTGTACGGTACTTTCCTTCCCCAGTGACGCAGTAAAGTGTTCTATTTGTGGAGAGAAGTCGACAATTTCAGCCGTTAAAGTCCGTCCAGTCTCTCAGTATTATTCCTAGGCGAGTGCTGCGGCGGTGCAGTCCTGTTTTTATTAATGGGAGAGAGGAGGGAGGGTTGACTTATTTAAACTCTCCCTCTTTCTATTTTAGTTTAACTCTGTTAATGTTCTTTTGGTTCGCTGTGAAGCGCTTTGATCTTGTTAAAGGCGCTATATAAATACTCATTATTATTTATTTTTTATTATTAACTCGCCCCTTTTAAATGTGAGATTAAAAACTTGTTAAATGCTGCAATGTAGTGTTTTTATTGGGATTGTTATTTTTATTTATTTTATTGTTTATTTTTATTTTTTTTTTACATAGGATGGTTAGAGGCATCTGTCTCTTGAAAAGATCAAAAAATGACCGATGCCAGCAGGGTTAGGCTTATGTAATAAGTAACTATTAGTTCTCTGTTGGCAGGACAGACGTATCCCCATACTGTGATTTGGGCATTGGCCTGGTCACCAAGTCTTGTTTCTTTATCTTTTCCTTCCCTTCTGTGCATTTCAAATCGTGTCATGAACTTTTGACCATGTTTATGTAAGGGGCGCAATAATATGAATGTTTATTTCATTTCTCAATGGTTTATCTTGTTATACCCGAAACCCTCAGTGTTTGTTACGCAACAAACACACTTCTAGTTATTATTATTACTCCCCTTTTATTTAAAACGTGTCTTCGTTTGGTTATTGGGATAGGCAGTTTAAGACCTCTTCAAACTTGAGACTAACAGATTGATCTCGAGTCAGCTTCATCACGATGTAGTAATCCTCAAATGGGAATATTATAAAGTGAAAACCTCAAACAAATGTTATTTTAAAGTTGCAACACACAGGTTGACTTTTATCGGCAGCAAACGAGTGTTTGGAGGATAAAACTTCTTGTGAACTATCCTTCAGTGTTTGCGTTGTTTCACTGACATAGAGAGTCGAATGTCGTTTTGATTGATTCTTTAATTACACCCCCCAAAAAAAACCTTTTCCGAATCAGAGGCCACAACCTTGAGGGTAAACTATGCGTCACAATCCACCGGCGACCTGTGGCAGTGGGGCTAGACCAAACAAAATTAGCTCCATATAGGAAACAACACTCTTGGTCTCCTTCCCGTCGGGTTGACGGGGTACAAACGCTCCTTCGACACCGTGTAGTCACCGAGCTCGACCCCCGTGTATCGAGTTTATTTACGGTCACATATCCGTCTAAACCACATTACCATATATACCCCCTTCTATGTCTGAACTCTTGGAGCAAAGTTTTTTTCTTCCCCTTTCTCCCCCCCCCCCTGCTCGATAGGCCCCCACTCTTTTCTCAGACGGCACGCTAGCGTGACAGATTTCACTTTGTAGGGGGTTAGATTTCATCTGTAGTCCCTGTGCCCCTGTCCTCGTATTACGGCCCCTGCACCACTTGGATTGGCGCACTGCTGTAATCTACGGGACTGACTTCTGGTGCAAGTGTAGAGCTGAGAGTGGGAGCCCAAGACTCGGAGAATGGCAGTGGCATCACACTTGATACCCGCGCGGCAAGAGTTCTTCGTATCACCGCTAAGTGAGCGCGATCTGGAAATTGATTTGAGCACGTCTTGCAAAAATCCATTTTGGCAGTACTTGTGGGACGAATCAATTAAAAAACTCAAGCTCGCTCCCTCTCTCTCTCTCTCTTTCTCCCTTTCTCTCTCTCTCTCTTTCTCTTTCTGATGCTGGGGCTGGGTTTTTTCCGCGTGGCGTGCGAGCGTGGGGGGTGACAAGGAGAAAAGCATCAGCCGCCGTCGGCCTCAGCGTATTTCGGGTCTGGGGGTTTTATAGGTCGAGTGCCCGTATGAAATGCCTGGGTCTTGCGGAGGTGCAGCGATCGAAAAAGATAGGAACATAAGGATTGAGAGGAACAGCGCCGGAAACCAAGACGGCCGCTTGCGTCTTGAGAGTGGTTAAGAAGGCACTGGCAAGGGGGAAAGGAAAAACAACTCGGAGGGGTCGCTTTTTACCGCTGCTTGCACCTCGGGCTAAGTTAAGAGATAAAACTTAAGGGATTGCACGTGTTGATGGCGAATGGACCGTTTCCAAAAGAGGTCTGATGGCGAAGGGAAAATTACTACCCCATGGAAAATGCCTAATTTAACTTGAACGTCTAACCACTGGTGCGTTGTTTGCAAAAGCGAGGTTTGAAATGCGACTGGGCGGAATAACACTTCACAACTTTCCACTTAGTCAAAGTGTGTGTGTACGAACACATACAACTCACGGACACAGAAGTCGGTCACCAAAAGCTACCCCTTTCTCTTCTCTTCAAGCAGTTTTACCATTATGAAACTTTTACTTATTGGTTACCATTGGTAGATTATGTTAATTGATCCTTGTCACCCAATCATAAAACCTTACCCAATTAAGAATCATACTGCTAAATTCCGTAAAAGCACACATCGATATATACCGAACTGTTGATCGCTTCAATGCACGGTAAACATTGGGGGAAAATGGCTGTACGTCACATAACCACCGAATGCATCATGGCGGGCTGACGACTTGACCCTGACGTCATCACCTTTAAAACAAAACATGATACAGTTTGTTTTCTTAAAACTAGACAACTCATGCTCTTTGGTCTGCTTCTATTTAGCACTGATGATATTGTTCCCAAAAGCTCATTGGAATCTGTAACTCCAGTGAGTTATTAAAAGTTGGATTGCCATCATTTCAATGTTACCTCCTAAGATCTGGGCCCTAGGTTTAGACTCTGATGTCAGCCGTAACTCTTACACCTACACTGCCAAAACTGCGGTGTTAAAATTGACACCATGGGTGTTGTCACATATAGATACAAGAATCAACATTTACATCATAGGGTGTTAAAATAACACTAATTTCTGCCAATTAACACTAATTTTTGCCAAAGCAATTACATTTGAGTTGTTTTAACACCCTGCAGTGTTCGATTCAATTATCTTTTGGGTATCTATATGTGACAACACCCATGGTGTCAATTTTAACACCCCAGTTTTTGCAGTGTAGTGTTTCAGAAGGACCCTAAGTAACTCACCCATATCGATCATTTGTTATCTACTCTTCTCTTCTCTTATCGATCGTAATGTTGTTTCAATTTAAGATATTTTTTTACAATGATAATTCAAGTCTTTAAGTTCAAGTCCCGATTATTCGCATCGATCAAAAATCAACCGCTCCCCGCAAGAAACAAAAGAAAGGTGAAGACGAAAGATAATTGCCTCGGCACTCCATCATTCTGTAATGTCACGTTTCCATGGAAACGGCTTCCTGCCAGAGGGGATCATAGCGGCTTATAAACCACCGGAACCACAGGGTAAATCCCCCCCCCCCCCCCATGACTGAGAAATGACGAAAGGCCGCCTCAGCCAGTCGTTTGAACTCTCTTTAACGGTTTCGATGGTTGAGGTTTTTTTTTTTTAGCTGGCGGGCAACACGTGGGGCAGGGGAGAGATTACAAGCCTCTACCTGGGCTTATAGACTTATTTCCAAGCAGGTGATGTCCTCTCCCAAGAACCGCTGATGATAATAATTGCCTATCATCCCTCTGCTAATTATTATTGCGCTCGGGGCGTAATTTCTTTGATAGCGACTGGAGAGAGAGACTATATCGACAACCCGTTTGAAAGGTGGGTGGGGGGATGACTGTATAGTCATTACTGAGTATTGCCGGAAGCTATGATAAATTAAGATGTATTGTGGATAGTGTTGTGTGTGTGTGGGGGGGGGGGGTACCCGTGCCTGGATGGCGCGAAATGGACCATTCATTTGGTCTATTTAATATGTCGAAAGTGTACCACGTTTGGCTCAGAGTAGGTTGAGCACTTTGATGCGAGACAACGCGAGATTTAGAGAGAACATCTTATGGCGCGAGATGGAGCTACAATTATGTACAGCTTAATGTTGAATCTTTTTAAATTTTCTTTAATCTTCCTTAATCTTGTTTTCTTGAGACTTATGTCTACCATTATTATTGCATTGTTTGTTTAAATGAGAACAGAAAGATTTTAATATATATTCGGTTTGCGGTAACACCATGTGTATAAATATCTAATGTACTTTGTAGATTTTGTTCTTTAGAGAACTTGTCTTGCTATTTATTCTACATACCGCGGAGTAGATTTTACTTTTAACAGTTTTCCGGTAAACGAATGACGGGCAAAATAAGACGACATTATGGTTTTCATTGATAATATTTTGTTTTCTGAACACATTGAAAACGTGCATCAATGAGTACTAATATAGTTTGACCCTGGGATTGGTGTAGACTTTTCAAGTCTCGCGCGTATTCAAGTCTCGCGCGTATTTGAACTTCCGGGATCAAAGTTGGTCCCAACCACATTTAGTTTTACGTGTGCGCAATTACGTTTCTTGAAATTCTCACGTTAACGTGTTTTATGACCATATATTGTTGGGAAAGTGAAACTTGCTGGTAAAAAAAAAATAGAATAAATTTAACAAATCGACGAAGAAAACCAGAGAATAAGACTTGACATAGGATACCGGTTACTCGTAAACAATTGAGAATTTTGCCCAAATGACATATCATACATCCAAGAACTCATGCATCCGTACCAACCAACCCAACCTCGTCCCCAGGGTGTGTCGAGCAGTACGAGATTGACCGCTCTCTCACCCTGGTATTGGATCATTTGCATATCCAAAAAAATTTGGATACGTATGCAAATTAGAATAGTCTGGCTGCTTTTCAAAATTCACATCTTCGTTATGGTCTCATGGTCCGGTACCAGATTGAATAGCCTGTTTGTACATTGGTTGCCGGCCGGCTGTTTTGACAAAGGTTAACATTTGGTTTTGTCCAATCAGGGTCCAAGTAAGGAGTTTCCTTCCCAGGGTTTACTATTGTAAACATGGTTTGAAATAAAGGAAACCACGGGGACGAGGTTGGTACCAACCTACACGACAGCTTCGCTCCACCAACAACGGGCTCTGGCACATTCCACGAACACAACGTTCCTGATGGGGACACCGATCCTTTTCTGTTTCAGGGCCATTACTTTTGGAACTCGCTCCCCCCTAGCCCTAGCTCCCTCACCAACTTCAAATCACAACTAAAAACACTTTTCTTTTTGTCAACGCTTAACTCTGTTTGGATAAATCTAATTTGCATCTTTTTTTTTGATTTATGCCAAGACTGTACTGTAGTTACAACAACATTTGCTCATAACCTGCGCCAGGAGTGTCATGACCGTTAGTATTAATATTAAACAGTTCCATCTGAAGGCTCCTGTAGAAGAGTTTTACTCTATAGCATTATAATTGTTATGTTTAACTCGGTGTTTACTTTAATGCATGCTTCGATTGTTATTTTCTAGACCATCATGGTTCGTCCATCTATCTCGCGCCCCTTCCATCCAGACAACGTGAATCAAACCGAGGCTGCTAAAAAATAGCATGGTCCCTTTAAAATATCAATTAGAATTCCCACTGTCACTGTGGATACCGGAAGCTAGACTTAAGATTTGCCTCGTTGTGATAAACATAGGGCCGACTGGTCTCCTTCGCCATACCGCGTATAGTTAAACTACAAGGCACAGTCTTGGTAACTTCGACAGCGTTTCGATAATTGTTGGGGATGGGTTATTGCACACACAAAAAAGGGTACCATCTACCGTTTAGATCAATTAAAACTTGTTATTTACAAATTGATATTTTGTTTAAGGGCTTAATCTCGATCTCTTGCGTAGTGACCGGAAAAAAAATGTTTCAAGATTAAAAGAGCTTCTGCAGACCCATGTTTTCAAGAAATGTAAATTCGATTACACGATTTCGTGAATTTCAAATTTCATAACAGTGATTGTATCTTGCGGGCATTTTAGTTTTGGGTATCGAAATGAGAGCATCCCTCCCCCCCCCCCGTATCCCCCGCCCTCCTCCGTTTTTTTTCGTATTGAGCAGACTTGTGCGACTTTACCGGCCTGTTTTTTCCTTCCCCGATGTCACCCCCATTAGCCCCTCTCCCCCAGGCTATTGCAACTGACAGGTGACACTGAACTAACTCGCCAAAACAAGTGCTGGAATGACCATTTGTCTGCTCGGTCTGTCGAAGGGGGAAGAAAAAAACTAGACAAATGTAAAATGAAAAAAAAAAAAAATCTGCGGGTGTGGTGAGAGGTTTCCCATTCGACTGCTCGCAACGGGTGCATTAGGAACTGCGAAGGGTGGCTGGATCGGGTTACCCACCGGTGAAAGCACCCGGTCGGCTCCGTCAGATCGATGGGACCACCTCGCTGGGCCGTAACCCTAGTCTATCCGCAGACTGACAATGGACGGGATTTTTGTTTTCTGTGCTGGGGGTCGTGTTTGCTAGGTCACAGTTTCGGGGGCGAGTTTGGTTTTTGATTTTTTGGAAGTGTTGATATTTTGGAAACGTGGCTTTTCTGAAGGGTTTGTTGGGTCATGTTTGCTTGGTCACAGATTTGGGGATTAATTTTGCTTATTTCCGACCGGAATCGATGGAAGTTCGAGCCATTTGATCAACGAGTTGTGGTTTGAGCGTCAGAGCACACGTACACTGCTCCACAAAGGAAGGGGTGGCAATTGGTAAATGGGGGAGGGGGAGGGGGAGGGGGCGGGATAGGTGTCGGAATAACTCGAAGAGTGAAAGGTGAAAAGGGAAAGCGCACGTTCTGATAACATCTAACTCTTTATTCGATTTTGTTTTGGAAAGTTCATCGGTTGAGGTATTTGAATTGTAAATTTACACGTTTTTGAACATTTTGAAAGAATGCATTTTGTTGTTCTTGATAAATTTCTATATAAACAACGAACAATATCCAAACAAACAACAAACACCCCAACAAACACAAACGAAAACCCAAATCACCACCTACACCACAGGCTCAACAAGATTTGTCTTAATTTGAATTCCTGTGGACTACACCCAGTGTGACCCCTATTTAGACTTCGAAAATCCGTTCAGTTGTAACTAATTGTTGCGCCTCGGGGTAGCAGTTTGAAATCGGGCAAAGAAAGAAAACAACATTGATATGTACGGTACAGTTGAACCACTCTCAAGTCATGCATGCTATTCCTGGGTGCAGGGAAGGAGTTATGGTGTGTTGAAAAATCGACGTATCTCGTAACCCATATGACAGCCGATACTTTGCTATGGGTGATGTTGTATGTGATTTTGCCTGGTTCTTTACGTATCATATGTCCATAATATGACATTGTCTTATGGCCTGGCTACAATGTATTGTGTACGTGTACATTCAAAGTATGGTAACCTGTCACGTAAGCCTGGACAATATCGGTTGCAAAATTAATTTGTTATGGAAATTAAATGAAAATGATTGAAATAGCTGAAATCATTCGTTACCCCAAAGGAAATTAATACCCTCTATCGAGGCTATAGGCCGTCTAGTTCCCATGTGCATTAAAGCAACCATGATATCTGATTTGCATTATAACGAAATGAGGAGGGGGGGGGGTGGCAGACTAGGCAGACTAGCCATTCATTTCCAGTTTTGTTACATCCATTTCAATTGGAGTAAAATCATTTTGTTGAACCATTAGAGTTTTATTAATTCAGTACAGTAGTAAGGTATATTATGTACTTGTATTACTACTTACGTTTTAACAGAAAATGTTACCGTCTCTACTGAGTTGAAAACGTCTTCAAGCCCAACACCAACTGAGCAAGAAAGAAGTAGGCTGATGTTCTCAAAATCCAATGTGTGAGTCACAAACTGCTGTGCCACATTATTAAAGAGTTGGATATACCATTTTAGCCATTTTGTTTTCAATATTTTGAATGCATTCCCCTCCTCCCCCCTCCCACTGACAACCTTAACAAGTCTCTGAAGAGTCACGTGCGGCATATAAATGTAGCCTGGGACCTAAACGTAGTCGCTGCTTCCACAGGTCGGCCATGTGCGTGTATGTCGCCTAGACTTCATGCTTCATTTGTATTGTACTTATGTATCTGTTTGGATGAAAGTGTCATCACATTGCCATGACAATACAGGGTTGTTTAAGCAATACAGTAAACAAACCGTGACGTCACCAGAGCAGGGGTCTATTGTAGCCGGTATCGTGCACCTAATTGTAGCTAGGGCCTAAATATAACCTCAAGCCTGAGCCTTAATGCAGTCCGGGCTACATTTAGGTAGGCCTACATGATTTGGGGCTATTCGCCCTCACGGTCAGCCATTTGCGTGTAGAGCCTCGAATTGGGGACAGCAGTGAATAGAAGCATTAAGTGCTGTATTTCCGACAGTTGAGCAGAGACACAATGGGTTTCCAATCTCCTGCAAGGTGTTAAGCAAGTACTAAGGTCTATTTAATAGGTGTCACACAGTCGTCAGATCAAAACATTTGTGTGTTCCAAATTGGCAACTATAACAAAACACATATTTTTTGGCAATAAAATACCTAAACGATATCCGCATTCACAGTTGTCCTAAAAATCCTGATAAAAGTGGCACTGTACTTTGTGACTCACACATTGGAACTTGTGAACAAAAGCCTACTTCTTCTGTCTCGCTGAGTTGGTTTTTCCTGGATAAGTTTTTATAAATAAATAAATCCATCTCAACTCAAATTGAAAGGTCTCCGTATTTTATAAGGAAGTACACGAAGACAATAACATTGTTTAAAAAAGACAAATAATTAAACAACAAGTATAAACCAATAATTTGATCATATTTAATAGATAATACTCTTTTGAAATTCCCACGAATAAAAAAGACGCACAGCAACAAAGACAAAAAGAAACTTAAAGGAACACTACATAATTGGTAAGAATAAAACTTGTAAAATATACTTTTGATCACAGATTTACATAAAACTTACACGGTCTAATGATGATGATAGTAGAAAACATCCCTTGAAATATTTCTGTCTGAAATGCCATATTTGATAAGAAATGAATAAACTAATTTTCCGATTGGAGTTTATCGCTCAGTGAGCGTTTTATTCATTTGTTGAATCTATTATGATTTCATGCAAATGTGTAATCGGTTTTTCACTATTTTCTCGTGACCCAGATGGCCGATCGATCTCAAACTTCTACAGGTTTGTCAGTTTATGTATATAGTGGATTACATAAAGTGCTTACACTGCCAGCAACTGTTTTTTTTTTTTTTTTTTTTTTGGGGGGGGGGGCAAAAACCAATTATGTAATGTTCCTTTAAATCCTTTGCTTTAAAAATAGTTTACCGTGACTCCTTACACCCGAAAGCCTTCTGGGTCAAAATTGATCCAGATCCGAGTCCCTCGGGGCCTGACCCATTTCTGGGTCAATATGACCCGGAATCTGTGTCAAAATTACTCAGAAATGGGTCACAATGACGCAGAATTCGGGAGTAAAAACACATTTTTAACCATTTTCTGGGTCGGCCTGATCCGGAAATGGGTGACCCGGAATTCGGGGTCAATTCTGACTCCGGAGTTTTTAGAGTGTAACCCAAAAAACACACATCGTTAAACAACTCTTGACTATAACGCAGCCGGAGCAAATCATACTTGCCAACCAGCATGGAGACCGCCAACGTGTGTGGTTCAGAGTGCATGGCCAATGGTAGACCACGGTGCAACTCCCGCCGTGTCCTATATTTCAGAAAGCAATGTTCACATGGGTCTGAACAAAAATGCGAAGAAACTGGTCCTCTTTTCCTATCATATTATTATTGTTGACGGGTAGTTTACTTACAAGTAAAAACACATCTTGCGACTTGGCCTTTTTCGTCTTGTCCAATCATCAAGTTCTTGAGATTTGTATTTTAGGGTTCGTCACCATAGTTGCAAACATGCCCCCACATCGTAAACGCATGTTATGAATGTTATTATTAATTTCTGGCAATGAAATTATGGATGCCTCATAAGTAAAAAATAATCGTTGTAGCTTGCAAGCCCGAGGAAACTTGTAAACAAGGGTGCTTGCCATGTGAACCAGAAACACCGGGGCTATAACCCCTACTCCTCCAGGATAAGTGTTCTAGGTTCTTTTACGTGCACTACCAACCATATTACACGTGACCTTCGGCTTAATGTCCCACCCGAAAGACAAAACAATTGTGGTAAAGAATCTAGCTCAAGGACACAAGCGCCACGACCGGGACTCGAACCCACACTTTTTCTCATTAGAAACACCAGAGCCTGAGTCCAGTGCTTATAGCTGCTCGGCCACAACACGCCATAATATTGACATTATGAAATTATTAACATTCATGAGCAGTGTGAAGACGCCATTTACAAAAAAGAACTCGATTTCAAATGACCGGGACTCGAACCCACACTTTTTCTCGTTAGAAACACCAGAGCTTGAGTCCAGTGCTTATAACCGCTCGGCCACGACACGCCGTAATATTGATATTATGAAATTATTAACATTCATGAGCAGTGTGAAGACGCCATTTACAAAAAGAACTCGATTTTAAAGGTTCTTCTTTTTTAGGTGGCGTAAATCTATATGGGAAACCATGTTAGTGGGAGGGGGGGGGGGTGAGTTTTTAAAAAGTGTTTTTGAGAGGGTTGCAAAATCGAAGTTCCTTCCAGCACGCGGAACAATCGTAAGTTATAACTTGTCATCGATAATATTAAGTGACGTAAGATAATCTTGTAAACAAGAGCTCAAAAACATTGGTTACGAGGAGATAGGAGTACTAACCTTCGTGTGGTGCTTTCACTGTTGATGGGAAATTAGGGCGGGGGCGGGTTAATAGGTAATCCGATGGGCCGTACCCCATATGGCGCCTTGCCCAAAAAGTGGGGGTGTTATTTTATCCCCTCCCACGCACCGCTTGGGATTTTTCTCCCTGTGTGATGACTTATATATACAAAAGAGATTTTACAGACAATCCTTTGATTTAAGTTATGATGGTACTGTAACAATTTCTTCATGAAGAGACGTGTTTGTTTGGTTTTTTTTAGTTTTTTTTTCAGTTGGGAGATAAGCTCGCTTGGGCTCTTGCAATAGGCCATTTTATACATGTCCCAGTGCGCATGATCGGCGCGAATCCGAGTCCAAGCAACACCGGCAGCCATTGTTGCGCGCTAATTCTGAAGCAATGCGTAACGCGGCTGTAAAACCTGGCCTAGTTACATGTAAACTACAGCTTGACGTCCATCTTGACAACTTGAGATATTGTTTAAATGTACTTGGTTTCCCGAGAAGCATTGCGGTATGTTTTTTTTTAAATGGCGCTCGTTTCCTTCGGGTTATTGCCTGTTCGTAAGTGTGACGTAATTTTACCGTATAAAATTAAACCCATTTCACACAAACTGATTCCAGCGATCGAGAGAAATGCATCGAATCAGTTCATCTTTGAGGATTTACATATACAAAAAACAATTGTAGATCTGCCTACATGCATATTATTTGACAGGATTGCTAGTTTCTGTTACAAGAAAAAAACCTTCAAACGATTAAATGAGCGATTTGTGGGTATATTTACAACCCAAAACCCCGAAGCTGAAAGTAGCAAATATCCTGCAAGTGCAGAAGATGCGCGCACATAATGACGTCATGACCCAGACCAATGGGATAAGTCTGCGGACGGAGTTATGAACTGCTGTAACATCTAAAACGTTCGAAGTATAGACTTGAAGGGCGTGATCGATTTCCCGTCTGATTTTACAGAAGTACACCGTGCCCTTTTCTAAATATTTGAAACAGGTTTTTTTTTTTTCCTTCTTCTTTTTCTTTTCTTTTGGTTGTTACACTGTCTTCTTCTAATCTCGACAGTAGCGTGTGGTTGTTACTCTTGCCATTTGTCGTCTTGACGCATCAACCAAGGCCCTCAGAAGACGATCTTTCACTTTCTCAGGCAAATGAATTCATGAAGAACCACTGGAGAGAGAGAAAAAAGTTGCCTACACTTTATATGTCAATCATTACAGTGAAACTATGTAACTCGCTTGAAGATGGCACTCTCCTTTGCTGTTCCTTGAGTCCCGTCGTTTCATCCTCCCCATCATCTGGTGAGAAAGAAATCACATCCTTGGCTCTCATTGCCACTTGTCATCATTGTTTCTTTCTTGAGAAAACAAGTTTCCCCAGCTAAAAGCATCTCTGTCCGTAAGACGCCACCGCCTGGATGATCGTCTTACGATATTTGAGCTTCGGCAAGTGCCAACAAGCCTCGCTCTTCTCCGCATTACGAATTCCTCTCGTTTCGTCGTCTCAACTGGCTTCATGATCGCGATGCGTCCTCTCTACCTCAAGATTAGGTTGCCCGGGACTGGGCTTTCAAGAGGTTTAAAAGACAGATTTTTTTGGAAGGGAAAACAAATTCTCCGTGATCAATGCCCGGCCGAGGTTGTGGTATGGTTCGCTTTCAATTAGTTGTTCCTTCCGGAGCCCGTGCGTTCCTCGCCGCGGTGCGTTAGTGTTGGTTAAAGACCGCAACTTTATTGATGCCGTGTCGATTTTTTTTTTTATGTTGTTGGTTTGTTGTTTATCAATTCACCACACTGTCTAAATATCGCTTGTGAGTAAGGCATACAACAAAAAGAGTCAAACCGCGATCATACTGAAAAGGGAATCGAGGACTAAATGACGAATATTATCCCTTGAAATAAGCAAACAGATAATCATGCTGAGAATTGTTATCAAATACAGAGTAAATATGACACTGAGGAGAGGGGGGAGCGATGGGGGAAAACAAGGGGGGAAAAAGAAACACATGTGCGCGGGAGAGAGAGACAGGCGCGAGTCGCACTGAAACCCAGCGCCATCTTAACCATCGATCTGCGGAACCCTTCTCAAGAACTTAGATGGATTAACGCCGTTGGCGAGCGGGGAGCCCCTGTTTTCTCTCGGACTCCGAGAAAAGATTAACATCGTGACCACGTAGAACAGTTCCGCTCTGCCCCGTGCTCCCCACCATTTCACCGGGTGTAATGGACTGGAGACACGGTACTATCTCCCACGGTAAATTGACCTTAGTCGCTATTATTTTTCTGCGGCGGGAACGGGGTTTGGACTTCCGGAGTTGGTTTACATTGAGGGAGATTTGGATGGGGGTTCTTTTTGATCTTTCTCTCTCTCCCTCTCTCTCTCTCTCTCGCGAGCTCTCTCCCTCCTTCTCTGTTTAGCGTCATGAGCCGGCCCGGGACTGGTAAAAAATCACGTCCCATTTTGTGCCCGTGTTGGTGTCTGGGGACATAGCATCTTAAACTAGTGTTCTAAAAGCTTTAAAGGCAAATAATATATAACTGGTTTGGAGGAGATTGCATCTTTTTTTCCCCCCATCCTGTAGTTTTCAATGAGAACACTAAACAACCATCCTGTCTATTAATTTTGAATCAATTTAGATGGTCACGTTTTCGGGGGAAAAAAAAATCAATAGATAACGAAGTAGGTTTTAATAGATGGCGTTGCAGCAGGGGTTAAGTATTATATTTTCTTGTTTAACGTTCACCGATGTGCGGTAAGCGCTGTAATACTAAGTGCTCTCCAGAGTTGTGCAGAATAAACACAACCCAAAGGCCTACTGCTCGGGTGGGATTCGAACCCACGACCCCTCATTCTAGAGTAGATACCTTCGTGATGTGCGTATGGGGGACTCTTGGGTTAAGGTGGGCAGAGGGGTTGGTGTGCCCGAATTGTACTCATCTCACGTAAATGATTGATATTCAGTTATATATTTGTGTAGGGACTACCCGCAATTGTTTTGTATTGGCCAGAAAATAGCCGTAGCTTAATTTGGTTGAAGAGAACGAGTTGTTATAAGGATTTTGTCTTTAACAAAATCATTTAAAGGAACATTACAGAATTGGTAATTGTAAAATATACTTTTGATCACAGATTTACATAAAACTTACACGGTCTAATGATGATGATAGTAGAAAACATCCCTTGAAATATTTCTGTCTGAAATGCCATATTTGATGAGAAATGAATAAACTAATTTTCCGATTGGAGTTTATCGCTCAGTGAGCGTTTTATTCATTTGTTGAACCTATATGATTTCATGCAAATGTGTAATCGGTTTTTCACTATTTTCTCGTGACCCAGAAGGCCGATCGATCTCAAACTTCTACAGGTTTGTCAGTTTATGTATATGGTGGATTACATAAAGTGCTTACACTGCCAGCAACTGTTTTGTTAGCAAAAACCAATTCTGTAATGTTCCTTTAAAAGAGTACTTAGAACCCCCCCCCCCCACTCCTCCATAATTTGATAATATTATTGTTTCCCCTGCTGATGAGCCACAGGTTTGTCAGTTTATGTATATGGTGGATTACATAAAGTGCTTACACTGCCAGCAACTGTTTTGTTAGCAAAAACCAATTCTGTAATGTTCCTTTAAAAGAGTACTTAGAACCCCCCCCCCCCACTCCTCCATAATTTGATAATATTATTGTTTCCCCTGCTGATGAGCCTTACTTGCTTGAAATAATGTCTAGGCTTGAACTATAGACATTTATTATTGTGCGGCTATCTTGAATATCTCCCATTCATAACAACATAACCAAAACGAGGCTGGAATGGAAAATAGTCTGGTAACTTTTCGTACAATGATTATTTGCATTCGTTACTGTTACTGGATACAACGAACCATACCAAGATGGTGGCGGCACGAGGCCAGACACTTCGTGCACAACGCCACAATGTTGCAAATTGTTCGCAGGAACGAATAACCGGTTTTAGTAAAACTTGTTCAACTGGAAATGCAATTGTTTTAGTTTAGATTCTCAGGGTTAAATTTGCAGTTACGGGAGTTAGTTTGACTTCTTGACATGGGGGACTACCACGTCCGCAACATCACTTAATTAATTAGAACGACATGTTTCTTTGACCAGTTGGGAATCCGCTAACGGGCATTGTGACAGAGTCTTGGTTTGGCTACGGCTATCACCACTGGCTGCAACGATAACGTTGAAAGATAACCGCTTTTCGGCGTTCCTGCCGTAGCCACTGCCTTCGCCATTAATTTGTACACGGCGCAGAATGCCCGGCTAATAGTCAAAGCCATCGAACGCATGGACAAATGCTATCGTTGAGGGCTTTCTGATGACAGTATTTTAGGAGTATGGGAGATGTGGAGCAAACACAACAGAAGTCGAGATAAAGTTATCCGGAAACGATTCCTAGAAATTAGCCATTTCAAAGTTACCTTGGAGCTGTGAGATTTACTTCGCACCGTTTCTCTTAATGTCTTATCTCATGTTGTAAGTTTTAACAAAGAAATTCGACGAAAAGGGATATGCCCGACAACCTTTGACCCGAGGTACCAATAGAGTAGTGATTTAACCTTCTCGACACAAGTTTAACTCTCGGCAGGCTTGGAATGTCACCCCCCCCCCCTCCCTCCCATCCCCAATTCACCACACCCCCTCCCAGGCTACCCTTCTTCCTGGGAATTGTCGACCGTACTGAAGTTTCTAACAGCCCGCGGGCCATTCCAAGGCACGTACTTCACTACCGCGACGCCTCCTAGTATAGTGCAATCACCCAGCAGGCCTTCCGATCCTACACTGCCAATTAACATCTATCACGTGCAAACTAATACAGGGCTTTACACAACGGTGGGTGTTGATTTTCTTTTAGAGGCGTGATCGGTGTTTTATAAAATGGGGGACAGGAGGGGGACGCCAAATTATTTTGTCCCGACCCTGTACCTAAGTGTAGCCCTGGTCTAAATGTAGCCCTGACCTTTGACCTACGACGAGGCCCGGGTTACAATCAGGTACATATATTTGGGGTTAGATCTGTGATCGGTCTCCGGCTACTTTTCTTTTTAGGTGCCGCACATTGCTCGAAATCGCTCTTGATGTTATACTTTCATCTAATTATTCATTCTTGCAACAACACAGTTCACAAGTTTTTCGCCTTGTTTGTTTGTCTGTCTCTTTGTTTGTTGTTTGTTTGTTGTTTGTTTTCAGTTTGACATTGTTATTGTTTATATTTCATATTTAACTTCAACTTGGTCTTAATCCGACAGCCTCGTGTGTAGTAAGCTGGATCACTTTGAGGTCACTTTGGGGTCACTTTGAGGTCACTTTGGGGTCACTTTGAGGTCACTTTGGGGTCACTTTGGGGTCAATCTGCACCGATGACCGTGATAAATGTTCTACTCGAGTATAGTGCCTTAGTTAGTTCTTTATTATGATTAAAATTTTGTTTAATTGTGATGGGTTGCTTGCAATTTGAACGATATTCTTCAATGAAAAGACAAATTTCCTTCGCAATAAGGATATCAACTTAATATAAAATAGTATTTATTTTATTTGAACCGCAAACAAAACTATGACATTTATTTATTACACATCCAATAACATAATTAGTGCCAATAACAAGATGATTAGAAAACGAGAAGAAATGTTCAGGTTTATAGTTGTGGTATACTGGGAAAAACCCACGCAATCAGGTATAGGCACTGAAAACCCAGTCCACATGCAAGGGTCTGATCTAAGGTAGGATTCGAACCGGGGTCCAAAGAAGCGAAATTCAGGGAAAGGAAACACCGAGCCAACCTGATCTCCACAAAAAGAGAAATTGTCACCAATGGGAGCATCACCGTTGAAAAAAAAATCTTAAATAAATAAATTACAGATGAATAAGATCAGTCTGTGTTTGTTTTGACTTCAAGACTGACTTAATAAAAGTCATGCCCCTAAGCTCTACTGGTTGACATTTTACTACTCCAATGAGTCGTTTTTCAGAACGCTGATTGGGTAAAAAGAACCCTTCCATTGTCTGATTGGGTGTTCTTTTTTGATGTTCTTCTTGAATTACCATTGTGCTTCTTTTAGATAGGAGTGGCAACATGTCTCCATGGTGCCCTAGATAGGAGTGGCAACATGTCTCCATGGTGCCCTAGATAGGAGTGGCAACATGTCTCCATGGTGCCCTAGATAGGAGTGGCAACATGTCCTTCCATTGGTGCCTAGATAGGAGTGGCAACATGTCTCCATGGTGCCCTAGATAGGAGTGGCAACATGTCTCCATGGTGCCCTCATTTTGCTTGGCACCTATAGGATGATACTGTATCAGTCGACGGGGAGGGATCAGTATAGATGGACATGCGCTGACCTTTCCGCTGGGGACCTATAACATAATAAGAAAGGTATGTGCTCCCATTGGAGCGTTCCGCCCGTTCCGACTTTCAGACGTTCCGTTACAATGATTTTCTTCAGAAAGGGAAAAAAATGCCCTTTTCCCCAAACATATCGTTCAATGGAAGCTTAATAGTTGGCCGAATGGCTGAGCAAGTTGCATTTGTGACTGCTCCGTCATGACTATTCATAATCTGAGTTTTGAATACATGAATAATATTGTCTCGATACGTGCAATACATGACACATCGTAGTATTGATATTACTTAACATTTCACAATTGAGTTGAGTTGTCAAAAATATTGATATTTCCACAATTATTATCAGAATATTAAAAAGGAAAAAAACACTTTAGAAAAACCACAGACAAGACAAGACACTGGTAGCTGTGATATTTTGTCCCTAAATGGAAAACTGCCCAAGGCGATTGCCTAGCTCAACTTGCATCAGAATAAAAACCACCACCAGCTCTACCTCCGGGGAGAAAACCATTATTCAAATGAGTCGACCATAGTCCCCGGCGGGTCAAGGAGGTACTTGCCCAGGCCCGGGGACGAGTCAGCTAACGGTATTGACTGGTGTGAAGTCCCCGCCGACATGAAAGATGCAGGCGAAGCCCGGCTAGATAGCGTTACCAGTGGAAACATTTGAACGGACACTCCGGTTGACATACTGGTATTGATCCGGGTGGACTTAATATACGTAGCAGCCTTGCACTAATGTTTGGCCACTCCAGATCCCTGTTCTTTATACACTCAGGGCCGTCTATATCGGGCGATGGATTTATGAGGGAGGGAGTTCTCGCCGTGAATCTACCGGGGAACTCGGTGATTTTCCCCCCATCACTGGGCTGTCATCAGTATCAACTTCTATGGAGCTAGCCTTTTTTTTGGAGAGAGAGAGTGAGAGAGAGAGAGAGCTTGCTTTGAGTAGTGCCACTGTAGAGTCATTTCGTAATGCATAGGGTAGACAAGAGCGAGCGGGCAGGGTGTCTTTACCGCGCCGGGGGAATCAGGGTCAATGGCCCGGGGAGTAGGGGCCGCAGTGTCCGCTCGGGGGGATACGTTTACACGGACTTTAAGGGTGTATCTGTAACTTTGTAAACTTCGTCGGTTTTGTTTTTGTGATGTGCGGCTCTGTATAACTTTCAGTATATAAACAGTGGGGACTTCGGTTACTTTTGCACTTCACAATAATGATAACAAAGTGATTCTTAGTTTCCAGCGGTGTGCACTTGCATCGTGACCTTGTCTCGTTCCCTCTGCTTTGTGAAAACGACTTTCACACTATATATAATTTTTTTTATGTGAAGGTGGTGCTGATTTTATTGTGTACGTCCTTTCACAAAGCAGTTAAACTCGAAGTTCAGGCTTCACGGAGATGACTCCGTACTATGAAAACCGGGTTTATTGCACTTGGATTGTGTTAATGCTCTACAATATTCTTCAAGTTAAATAAATGGCATTTCCATTTGAACTTTCTTGACCGCCACAGTTGAAGAAGAAGTAAAATACTCGATATAAAAGACATCGGTGGAGTAGCCAGAATTTCTTTCACCTGGTGGGGGGGGGGGGGGGGCACAGGGTGCGGGGCATTGATTTTCTGTGATGAGGGGAAGTGGCCATGTTTGGACCGGTAGGGGTCGTGTCCTGATTATATGTTTATATGTTTTTAGTTTTCATTTCATTTGTTTGTTTCATTTCTTAAGGGCACTACATCCCACTTTTGTGAGGGGCATCCAGGAGACCGGACAATTGTAAGAGCATGTCCCACAGCCTCCTCCTCCCACCCCCCCCCCCCCCCCCCCCCGTGGCTATGCCACTGCATACATTCATAGGGCGACACTGTTGGCTTTTCCCGTTGGTTTTCGAATGATCAATTTTCTGTAACCTTTCTTGTTAACAAGAAAAGAACAGTAACGACAACAACAACAACAACAACAACAAAACAACAGCCACAAACACACAAACACACAAACAGTTGCTACGTACTGTAATAACAACAAAATACACCACACAATGTCGTTAGCACTCCACGGTTATCAACACAGGCAAACTGCTATGAACTTCATATTAAATTTGTTATTGCACGGTCTTCCACATTCAGTTCACATCTCAAGAATATCAGTATCTCTGTAACACCCAACCAAATTAAATTAACTCTCAAAAATATGATAAATAATGCATTGAGGATTTCTATTCTTCTAAAACAAATATTAACACAAAGTTCATGTTGAGTTATAATTATTAAATTAATTACACAGTGATTACACCAGTTTTAACCAATGACCATCCCATAGAAAAAAAATGAATTTGTTAAAATCGAGAAAATTTCATTTTCTGACCCACAAAATCACCGTTGTTTATTCAGATTGCCGCAATCAAAATAAGGTCAATGCGATCGGGCAAGATGACATTTCAAAACTTTTTTCATTCAAAACATAGTTGTAGGGTAATTTTACTGGGGGAAAAAAGAGAGATTTAATTTGATCTTATAACAAAATAATGAATTGCTATCTCTTTACGGTTAGATAGAGTAGGCCAAAATCACATCAATTTTTGCATATTATAAGAAAATGCAGTATAAAAACTCCCGGGTCAGAATTGACCCGAGTCTGGATCCCGTGTTGCCTGACCCCATCTCTGGGTCAGAATGACCCGGAATCGTTTCAAAATGCCCCCTCCCCCTTAAAGGGAGAGACTGACGCAATTTTTTTCTCTCCAGTTTCCAGGTCAGCCTGACAACGGGGTCAGGCACCCCGAATCCCGGAATTCCCACCCGGTACTTTCTAGAGTGTGTCACCATCATTAAAATAAACTAGAAAAGACAGATTCTGGAAACGAATATTACGAGATATTACATTTTTTTTTTTTTTTTTATATATTTGCATAATAGTGAACAAATAATGCTCACTTTTGTCTAGTTTGTTCCCCCCCCCCAAAAAAAGTTCTTTGCACACGTTTTTGACTGATACCAGTTGACCTTTGTCTCTTTTGTAAACATGTGATACAGTTTAATTGTCCAAAATAAATGCATTTTCTGAAATGTTAATTTAAGAAATAAAAAAGGAGAAAGAGAGAAAAAACAGAGAGAGAAGCTCCCGTCAATCAGTCAGGTCACGCTTTTCTTTTTAGTGTAGGTCTCCATGTATTCAAATCAATTCAATTCAGTTGGATGCAACATTTATTTCCCATTATGTTAAACTGCGATCATATAACTATATACAGGGCCCAATTTCATAGAACTGCTTATGCAGAAAATATTGCTTGAATATATTCATGCTAAGCACAAATGAGCAGGATACCGGTCACAAACGGTACATGTGAAATGATATTTTGGCTCGTAACCTTAATTCTACCAAGCATAATTTTGTTGTGTTAGCTACTTTTTGTGCTTAAGCAGCTCTATTAAAATGGGCCCAGGTGTAAATTTGTACATCATGTAATGGAACTAAATTTAAAGCTTGATTTCAGCTTATTGGTTTTAGCAAATCTTTTGGTGGTTTTGTGCAGAACGTGACGGGAGAATGCTCCCGTTTCGTAGCACCATTACATTCCTTGACCTCAAAACCCCGAAGTGTCATCTCATATTTGCCCGCTGTTTTGACGGCATTTCCTTAGAAGTTTTTTTTCCCCCTCCCCCTCGCTAGACGTTGCACTCTTTTCCCTCTGACTTAATTATCGGTTGCCATGACGGCTTGTTTCTCTGCCCGCTAATATCATGCTTGATGAACTTTTCGATACAATGTCTAAATCCAGGGGGTCCCTAGCTCTCTCTCCCTCTCTCTCTCTCTGTCTTCTTCTCTACTGCCTAATCTTATGCCGTGCCCTCAGGGTTCGATGCTTTGGCCCAATGCCTAGTTCAGGGATAGTTCAGGTCTGCCTGTGACCTTGAAGTTCACGCTTGAGTGACCACACTCTTAGACAAACTCCCACCCCGTGCACCTTCTTCCCTCCACGAGGCCCGGGGGCCTCGCTCGCGGGGGCCTGTTGGAAAATTACAGGCCGGTATGCTTGAGCTAACCCCTCTCCCATGCCTTTACGAGCCGCTACACGCCGGGTTCCAAGCTTCCCCCCACCCCGTACTGCGCGGCGAGGGTTTTTTAACGGGCAGCGTAATCAAATCGCGATCGCGGGGCTTCGATTGTACTGCGACGTACTGAGGAGGGTTATTTGATTTAGGTGATGGCCATTTTCTGGCGGTAAATGCCAGGCAGGAATTGTCCGATGATGCTTGCTTGAGTGCGGGGATAGTTCGCCGTGGGTGCATGTGTCGAGCCGACTGAAACTGTTATAATTTGTACACGTAAATGTACTTTAATGGCACCCCTGTGCCAGGACTGGAACGCATTGATTGCACGTCAATAAGATTTTTTTTATTTAAGAAACATTAAAACGTCCTGTGGAAGTCTTTGTACAATGTAAAACGATTGCAGCAACGCGGCAGCCACGCAAAAAAAGTGCATGCCAATTTACAAGGCGATCTATCCTATAAACTAAATATTGCACTAACCTTGTACGATCTGTCTCTCATTTTGGTACTATCACGGCTGAACAGTTTAGTCAACAGAAAATGTAATATTCCTAAAGGTGATCTCTAGTAATTCAAACTTAACAACGACATTGGGAAACAAGGAGAGAACAAGCTAAGAATCAGAGGTGAAAAAAAACGCAACATTGGAAGCGACTTGACTGCCACGAATTCCCCATCCCGAACTGCATGCACACATTTTTTACTGCCTATTTTGTCAAAATGCACGCTTTTTGTGCTCGCCTATTACTCGGTGTGTACTGCGTCACCAGTGCCGCCATTTTGTTGTGTTCACGTGCAATTCCACACCATGAATGTGAGGCTGAAATCAGATTTAGTCTGGTGGTCTCTTTCTTGGTGTTTTCGAATCAACACTCCAAACTCGTCACTACGTACGGCAGAGAATAATTATGACAAGATGACCGTGGTCTTTTTTGAATATTGGAACCAACTTTATTTATACCGTCTCGAAATGCTTGTATTTACTACTCTTAATTCTTATAGCAATGAAACAAAATCAAAACCTTTAATAATAGTGTTACCCAAAAAAGTATAAACATTAAAGGAACATTACAGAATTGGTAAGAAAAAAAATTGTAAACAATACTTTTTGATCACAGATTTACATAAAACTTACACGGTCTAATGATGATGATAGTAGAAAACATCCCTTGAAATATTTCTGTCTGAAATGCCATATTTGATGAGAAATGAATAAACTAATTTTCCGATTGTAGTTTATCGCTCAGTGAGCGTTTTATTCATTTGTTGAATCTATATGATTTCATGCAAAATGTGTAATCGGTTTTTCACTATTTTCTCGTGACCCAGATGGCCGATCGATCTCAAACTTCTACATGTTTGTCAGTTTATGTATATGGTGGATTACATAAAGTGCTTACACTGCCAGCAACTGTTTTGTTAGCAAAAAACAATTCTTTGATGTTGCTTTAAATGGAATATATTTGATAATTGGTTGTGATACCCATAGAAAGCGATACAGAAACCCTAACTAGTATAGCCTGGTACCTCTTCAGTGCGGTCTAATCTTCACTCGGACTCGCCACTGAGTACGCAGAGAGAACCCCAACAAGTTTGGTTGTGGTATGAATTGGTTTCAGTCCAGGTGACAGTCCGGGTCCAGTGCCCCTTGTCCAAACATTTTACTGGATTAAAATACCGGGTCCGCTCCCCGGTCCTTCATCTCCACTCGACCCGGCCGCGTAACACCCCCTTTTCACGGTGGAGATTTTTTTTCTTTTCTTTTTGAAAGGTGCTTTTAATCCGGTGTTGTGATTGCCGGAAAGGGGGAGATTGAACGAGTCAAAAGAGTTATGTTTAAAATCTTGGAGTGGTTCAGTAAACAGCCCAAGGAAGCCTTAAAAAAAGACTGGGGGTTTAATAGTGTGGGGAGGTGCGCACAGATAAGGCTTCAACCGTTGTGGAGCGATTGGTGTACAATGCTGCAATCACTGGGGTAGGCTCCACACCACCTCGGTGCTGTCCTACCGATATTCCAACAGCTTGGAAATCGACGAGGAAATTGTTTTATACGTTCTTAGATAAATGGAACGCAAGATGACATTTGTGTTGAACTCAAGACGTGCAAAGTTGTTGAGCTATTGTTATTATTGTTTCCCTTCTTTTCTTAATGATATACACATGATAGGGATAGGGTATGCACAATATAATAAACGTGCACAGTAATGGGGACGTTTGCTATAGGTTGTCATTAACATTTCTGTCGTAGCACTGTGCCTGGTTTTGCAATTTTCTTTGACACATGATTTGTTCCTTTTCAAAATTATCCTCTTTGTGAGGCAGGTAGACCGATCTCTGGTCATTGGAACTGTGAGGTTTATGTGGTGCTTGGTGGGGTATGAGTTTTTAATTTGGCACTCTCCTGTGGTTTGCCTTACCTTTTCACCTTATAGGGAAGAGCGACATAGGTTTCTTGGGGGGGGGGGGGCCTTCATTCTCAAGTAATATTCTCTGTTTTTGTAAGCATTTGTACATTACTCTGGCAACTAGAAAAGGTCATTTTTTTGTGTTGCCAAAGATTAGGGGGGGGGGCATTTTCAGTTTTTCATGTTTCATATAATTTGTTTACTCTTGTAATTCAGCCTATTAGACGAATAGGCACAGTTCAAAAGAGCTGCGTAAGCACTAATAAGCAACTTAGCGCATAACCACTTGGCTACCAGAATAAGGTTACCGGACAGAGCAATGCCATGTAAAATATACCACATGTGACAGGTTTCTGGCTTATGTTGGGTTCAGCAGACATTTTGGAGCAATATTTGCTACTTCAGCAATGGACTCTGGTATACCGGGAGTGTATAATTATAGCATTGAGGTCAGAGTCTCGATGTTGTTTCCCTCTTCGGAATCCCACTCGCACTCTCTTCCTCTCTCCCCATGTAAGCCCAGCTGCACCCCCTGGAACATAGAACAGGTATTGGATGCTTGGGGTGGAGGTCTTAATTTTGACTTCCCCCCAATCATTACTCTTGTGTTGCTAGCCTAGTTGAACCCGTGTTACATATGGTAAGAATGGGTGGCTTGTACGTCGGGGCTTAATTCTGTGTTGCCATCTACTCCCGCTTTCTCTCCATCGTCTCTCGCTTATTTAAATCCCAGATACACCCTTGGTACCTAGAAAAGGTAATGGGGGTACAGGTCTTAAACCTGTTTTTAAAATGGTTATGTTTGTTCAAGCGCCTCTTATACCTTATTGTTAGATACGTGCGCTATATACGACTATATTATTATAGTCTATATACTTTTGACTTCAAGCCCGTATACTATTGTGTTGTCAGCCTAGTTGAACCCCACCGAACATAATTGGGTACGGCTGGGCTCATTTCAATTTACCACCTGCTCTCTCTACCTCTCTTTCTCTCTCTCTGTAAGTCACTATACACCCCCAGTACCTTTAATAGGTATCTTGTCTTTAACAGTTCGTACTTCAAACGTCAAGCTTCAAATATGTTCAGCCCAGAAACAACTGTGGTACCCACGGGAGGGTATGGGTTCTTTAAGAGACGGGAACTTTATTTTGCATGTAAGCATCATTCCTTCTAGGTTCATTTCTGGTACCTAGAATGGGTATGGGTGACATGGATGGGAAGGTTATGGGCATCATCATCATCATCATCATCATCATCGATGCTGTCCTTCGGGATGTTACAAAGCAGGTACAAAGCATACGCAGATGGTAACAACGGCTGTTGTATGAAAACATAATTATGCTTATTTAATTTAGAGATAATAATAATGTCAATTTATAAAGCTAAGATAAGGAGAATTTATTTTCACAAAATTTAAAAGATCTGGGATATATATACATGTATATACAAAATCCAACTAGTCCTGCTTCGTGTCATACTGGGAAAATGTGTCTTCAGTTTCCTTTTATTTCTTCGGATAGACTGGTTGCTGATCCAGTTGTTGTTTTTGTCTGCCGTTGCTCTTATAGCAGTGATTTAAGTGCGGACGCGATGAGAACCAACACCCTCAGGGTACCAGTGATGTTTTCAACACCACTCCAGATTAGAGAAGGACGTGGCGAGCAAAAAACCGTCCAGACAATACCCGAGACTAGACAAAGGCCAAGTCATCCACACAAGCCCCCTTCTCAACTGTGAGCAATATCCTAAATAAAAAAAGCCCAAACATCGTCTTGAAGTGTTTTCCTGCGGTCGCCTCGGTCGCCACAAGAAGCCATGTTGACCCACCAGGCCCCCCCGGTGTGAAACGCCAGAGAGGAACCGTTTTACGTGCTGCTTTTGGGACGGGGGAGACTTAACGTTGGAAACCGGCCCTCGGGGGCCCGGCGGTGATGGTGATGTGCATTTTTGGGACGATGGTGTTATTAATTGCAGTGTATACGGTGCCCGTGATCGCTACGTGTCTCCCGGACGCTCTGACAGGCTCTCTCGTTTCTCTGTTGTGTGTTCAAAAAAAAAAAAAAAAAAAAAAAAAAAAAACGAAAAGAGAGAGAGAGAGAGAGAGAAAAGGAAGCTCGGTATGACTGTAGGCGCACGGACACGCTCCAAGTAGCCCGGTCGAGTTGTCCTCGTTTTCGGACCTCGTTAACTGTTTCCTGCGCCATCTAGTCGAATATTAATTAGTAATCGCAGTCGTGAATACACACATTTATCGTCGGGGGCTGATTTGAAGTAAATGATCAAACAACCGTCTGCTAACTACTATCGTACGGCGATGTGAAATGTATAACGACATCGCTTAGCGTGTTTACTGCACACGTGTGGAACTATAGCTAGGCCTACTCGACCATGGAGTTAGAGTAAAACAACACAACGGGAGTGTCCTTGATCATTGTAATAGGGGAGGTCACCGGAGAAAAAAAAGGCTTTCACAAAAAAAGTGCCAAAATTATGGGACATATATAATTGAACAACACAACAATACTAAATCATCCAGAAATGGAAGCATAAAGACGCTTAAAGGCACTGGACACTATTGGTAATTACTCAAAATAATTGTTAGCATAAAAACTTACTTGGTAACGAGCAATGGAGAGCTGTTGATAACATAAAACATTGTGAGAAACGGTTCCCTCTGAAGTAACGTAGTTTTTGAGAAAGAAGTAATTTCTCAGTAAGATATTGAATTGATTTTGAGACCTCACGCTTGAGGTCTCGAAATCAAGCATCCGAAAGCACACAACTTCGTGTGACAAGGCTGTTTTTTCTTCCATTATTATCTCGCAACTTCGACGACCAATTGAGTTCAAATGTTCACAGGTTAAGTGAGAAAACTGGTATATGACAATTACCAAAGGTGTCCAGTGTCTTTAACTGTATTCACCATTTTTGAGTATTGTAACATTTTGACATGTTTTGGGATTTCATTTCAAACTACTCAATCATACAAAGGGTATATTGTTACAGCATTTCCTCTTCGGGTTTTTTTTTTTTTCGTTTTGTCGCCAACCGGTAGCAGTTGACCGTTTTTGACGGGATACTTTTTAAAGTAAACAATCGCTCGAATCAAATGTTCCGTGCAATTTCAATTCAATTAAATACAATTCAATTTAAACAAAATTAACCAAATCAGGTTCGATTCAATTAAATTTTTATCAAAACTAACCAAATCAGAATCGATTCAATTCAATTTAATCAAAATTAACCAAATCAGAATCGATTCAATTCAATTTATTAATAAAAAAAAATTACAAAATCAGGTTCGATTCAATTCAATGCAAGTACCTATAAATCAAGGCTAGAATATTTCCTTAGCAGGGAATCGGTCCCAAAAATAATATGCATTATCGACAGCTGCAGTGTTTACTACAAGTAAGTTTTTTTTGTCATTTGTTTTTTAGTAATACCCTCTCTTTAAAGGCAGGATATACTTTTGATAATTGCCAAAGACTAGTATCCCCACTTGGTCTATCTCAACATATGCATAAAATAACAAACCTGTACAAATTTGGGCTCATATTGGCCATCGAAGTTGCAAGACAATAAAGAAAGGGAAAAACTCCCTTGTTGCAAATAGAATAATGTGCTTTCAGATGCCTAAAAGGCTGTCTAAAAATCAAAACATTTTGTAGAAAGTTACCTCTTCCTCTAGAAATTACTTCAAAGGGGGTCGTTTCCGACAATGTTTTCTAATAACAACAGCTCTCAAGTGCTCTCAAGTCAGTTTGTTTACGCTCATTAACGTGTGGAGTATATTTACCCAAATACGCTGCAATAACACTTCCCCTGTTTTATGTTCAGCAAATAAGTTTGACCTTTACACTGAAGAACGGAAACCTTTGTAGCCAATTTGGGCTAACGTACTATAGTAGTAAACATGCGGGTACAAATAATCATGTACCAAACTCTTTTGGAAGAAGTGTTGGCTCTGAGAAGAACCAGTGTGGTCTCTACATTTCGAGCAGTGTGCACTGCTCGTAATGTTCGTGTACAACAAAGATTGAAAAATCATGGCAACCTTGTTGTTGTATACGCGAGGACGAGGTGTGGTTCGCCAGCTAAGAAAAAGGGTAATTTGTTCAAGTTTACCAACAGTTCATTTCAGTCCATAAAAGGAATACATAAATAAATAAAGACACTTTTTCAAATACGAATGTAAAACGTCATTGCAAGGGCAAACAAAAACAAAATCAACAACAAAAACAAACAAACAAAACAAACAAACAAACAAACAAACAAACAAACAAACAAACAAACAAACAAACAAAACAAGAAGCTGCCACGGGGCTACTTTTTAATGTCAGATTGTACAGACCCGTTTAAAGACACTGGACACCTTTGGTAATTGTCAAAGACCAGTCTTCTCACTTGGTGTATCTCAACATATGCACAAAATAACAAACCTGTGAAAATTTGAACTCAATTGGTCGTCGGAGTTGCGAGATTATAATGGAAGAGAAAAAACACCCCTGTCCATGTTGTCACACGAAGTTGTGTGCTTTCGGATGCTCGATTTCGATTTCGAGACCTCACGCGTGAGGTCTCGAAATCAATTCAAATATTTTACTGAGAAATTACTTCTTTCTCAAAAACTACGTTACTTCAGAAGGGAGCCGTTTCTCACAATGTTTTATACTATCAACAGCTCTCCATTGCTCATTACCAAGAAAGTTTTCATGCCCACAATTATTTTGAGTAATTACCAATAGTGTCCAGTGCCTTTAACATAAGACCATGATTTACCTGTCTTGAAACTCATCCCTGAACACTGTAAACATGTAAACTTGTACTGAATCTTCCTACAGTGTTTTATATTCGTACATAAACAATGGTCTGCGAGGGCGGCCATTTTAAAAAGAAGACAACAACACAAAACGTCGAGCACGCAAGGAGGATATGGCGTTCCATTTGGCCAAGATAAATAGTGTCCTTTCTTAAAACAATACTCTGCTGGTGACGTGCAGGGGCCCGCGGGGGGCACTCAAGAGCGCGAACTTCCGATAGTGTCTGCGAGAGACCGAGAACCAAATAATATTACAGACTCGGGCATAGTAATTATCCAAATAATGATTGTAATCAAATGGGGGGAATTTAAAGTAAGGGATGGGTAGGAGGAGATAGCTCGGCGTCGGGGAAATATTGTCGAGGCTTGTTTTATGGGTCGGGGTGGTGGGAGTTTTTGTTCCCCTTGTGTTTGGGGGATAGTTGTGGAGATTCTGTAAAACATCGCAGCATATGAAATACTTAACCGACGACTATACTGTGATGAATCCTCGCGGGAAATGGAATTTCTCGTTATTTGGGTCCGATTAAAGACATCCTTTAATCTTCGGGGAGAAGGGATAATTTTTTGGGGGTGAGGATTACGGCTGGTCGTTCTTGTCATTTTAAAGTCCAATGAAACACACCGTTTAAAACCAACCCTTGTGACAATTTCATCCAAGTTGTGATTGCATCATTTCGAGGAAACGTGCTTAGTATTGTACCAGTGTTTTGTCAGGCTATTTAGGCTCGTTCTTGTGCCCTTATTTCAGTAGCACATCTAAATAAGACCTATGGTGTAGGATGCAAAGTGCCTCTCACATGAAATTGTTTTTCAGACGGACTTGGGCACTTGCTAAAGCCATGGTAAAGAGTACATCAATGATAAACTCTCAGATTTGAGAAATCATTCGTCTGTATATTCCGCTGGTTATTATAATTGAAGTGATATTTGAAGATATCAATTACATGTGTTTCATATTTAAAATTTACATAATATTTGAAAGTTTTTGTAACGAGCGAGTACGTGGATTTTATATTTTCAATGATTTGATACCACTAACCCCTAAATAGTTTTCTATAGTACTTTACATTAAATCTTAGGAGGGAAAATTTCCCCCAAACAATGACTGAGTTTGTACAGTAATTCACATTTCTCAAAATGGCAAGATCCTAATCAAGTTGGACCAGGGAGAGCCGCATGCAGTTCTTCACTTGATTGTAACAGGCCCACGCAACTCGTTTAACGCTCGTTGCATGCACATTATTGTAACGCTGTTATTTACGATTTGTGATTACAAACATCAGTAACACACCATTCCGGCCGATCAAACGGTGATGTTTGATGCCATCATCTGGGACACTATAAGCCAAGTAGTCAGCGCCTCTCTCCTTGTGCTTCCAACACAGGTTTAAAGTTTTTGAAGGGTGGTTTACGATCGCATTACGCACACGTTTTAATCAAATTTTCGCTTTAGATAGAAATCTCCACAAAACATCATCACAATCTAAAACCAATAAACCACTCTAAAGAAAATACAGAAGAAGGGGGAAAAAAATAAAACTCAATATAATTGGCCGGCGCGTTAAAAAAAAATGGTGAACAAATCAATGTTGGGGATTAGATGCGTAAGACCAGTGGCTCTGGGTATATATTGCAGGTGGATCTTAACAGCGGGAAACGGGTTTCAATTAAACGACTAAAATTGGATGACGGCTTCTGGAATTACGCAGCACGTGGGGAAAATTAACTGCACTGAGTCGTGGCGAGAGGACCCTCCATGGCGTGCTTCACTGCGGCCGTTTTAGGTGACCGACGGCTGTTTTAAGTTGTGAAAATATACTGGGGGAAAACAAAATTTAATGCTGCTCCTTTATACTGTCTGTCTTGTCGTTGATTGTCTGGTGCAAAATTGGGAAGAAAAAAAATCAGCCTAAATAAATTGACCTTAATATTTGGAGATTTTTTAAAACGGAAAATAATTTGTTTTTATCAACTGTCCTTTTCCATTTAGTTTTCACAGTTAACAATAGAAAACATTAAAAATGAACTACAAGGATCCATAGTATTTTTCTCCCATTAATTCGTATTTGTAATCATTATTATTATTGGGTTTTTTTTCAACTGAATGTTTAAAGACGAAGTACATGATCGGTATTTATTGAAAAACTAATTATTTTCGGATTCCACTTATTACAAAGGTCACATCAGTAACGACCCTCCAGTGAATGTATTTATTTATTTATTGTGTACTGTGTAAAGGTTCAGCAAACCGTATTGCGAAGACCACACAACTCTCACTATTGCTTGTTTTGATTTCAGATTTCGGATTGATCACGTTATGAATGTGCACAAAACACATTGTTGCTGTTGTTGTTGTTGTTGTTGTTTTTGTTTTTAGAGGGGGTGTACTGAAATTGACGAAATGTCTATCTCTTATGTTGTATGGATATAGAAAACAAGACCACTAACTCCCCCCCCCCCGAAAAAACAACAAAACAACAAAAACATTTTTTTTTTACATCCCTGTGGAGACATATTTTGTTCTTTCCTTTAATGTCCCTGTAGTTAAGAACCTCTCATAGACTTTGTACACAACATTCCTTGTGGAGCACCCCGGTCTTTATCAAATTCCCTTAAGGAGACCTTTTCTTTTCCCTTTTTTTGTTTCGTTCTCGGTCTCCATAAGGTAGTGAATACTAACGCATTGTACCTTCCACAGGATACGTTTTCAAATGTACACCAAGGTATACGTGTGTGGACGGACGGTCATACACACATATACCTAGTGTAATTAGCAGCCCATTTATGTACCCATATTGTTTCCCATATCTGATTACCCTGGGCAGAACAAGCCAAAGGTTTATCCTACATGGTTATGGTCACACTATGTAATTTGTCCCATGACACCAGCACATCAACAACTTACACAATCTCCATGCATGTTGTATAAAAGCGTGGCAAATCTTACCAGGAAGTGTGTACACACTTTCTAAACCTAGCATAAACCTAATACGTTTTTCAACCAATGGCAATAGAGGCCTATCTAGCTCGAAGTGATGACAGTACAGAAATCATCAATATTCATTTTTGTGTGGAAATTCTTCCACCCAGTCGTGCCAAGGAAGGGTCAACCTACGGGTGAATCACACAGGCGGTATCGTTGACTTTATGTCCAGCCATTTAGAGCAATCGTATCCAGAGGTCACCAATTGCAGTGTGTAACTTTCAAGCTGATTTGTCATTTCAAAATGTCATGTCATCAAAGGTCATTGTCATAGGTCGAAGCATGTCATGTCATGTCATACCATGTCATTACATGGTGACGAAGTCATTTAATTTGTATGTGGTAATCATTCCGCGCTTTGCGTGGAGTAGCTAGTGTCATTGTAGTAACGGCTACAGCTACGACCGTTGCTAAGGGTGTGGATAAGGACGTCCTATACTCCAACGCTTGATGACGCAGCGATCCAGCCGTAGCCGTAGCCAATTCGGTCGATGCCTCTGTCTTTCGTTTATATCATGTATGAATCTTTTCAATGAAGAAGTGGTGGCTCTAATGAAGGGCCTGCTGGTTTCGTCTACATCTACTACATCTATGCTGGTACTCGTCAACGCCTTTCAGCAACTAAACGAGGGTTGTGTGTGATGTGTCTCAGTTGGTGGACACATGTGCGTGATGCTCTCAAATTTGCAAATGGTGCAAGTAAAAATTAGTTCCATGATGTAGGCACTGATGGCCCCCTTGAACTGCGCAACTGTTCTTCCAACGTTTCAACGTTTCGACTCGCGTACTGCAGTCGTCATCGGGAGATTGCCGTTAGCGACATCGTGGTGTTGGTCCCCGCCTCTCCCTTGGTGCCCCTCCCGATGAATCCCTGTGTAATCGCTTTGGTCTTAGTCCTGGACTTCTTGGTCTCCATGTTCTAGTCTATAGACACGCCAATAGTCATTGGATATTATAGCATGGTGCCCCAAGAGTGTACACGTCCATCTAAACTAGCCAAGTTTGTTTTAGTCGTGTACTTTATTTATTCAATCATTTCAACTGTTTAAACGCAAGTCACCTGCTTTGATTTTAGACAAGTCCAGAGTATATACACACGGTCAGGAGCTACACAATTAGAAAATGTCAGCGTAGGACATTAGCTCGATTGATTTACTCTGTCTGGGGCGAAGTGGTGGGCGGTGGTCTTTGGAGGCTGACCCATGATGGATTGTCTTCGAGACAACGGCGTGACCGTGTCTTGGCCGGGGCGTGATGAGGTCATTCGAAGAAACAGACGGTGACGGGGTTCATACTTTGGGTAATTATACTCAAGAAATACATTACCATAAAGACTTATTTGATAAGGAGAACCTGAGAGCTGTTGATAGTATAAAACATTGTGAGAAACAACTCCCTCTGAATGAATGTAGTTTTCCTTAGAAAGAGGTAATTTCTCACTAAAATGTTTGAATCTGAGAAAGGCTTCAGGCATGAAAAAAAAAATAATAAGTAAAGATCCGTCCCCAACAAAGTTCCTGAAACAGATTTAACCAGAAGAGACGATAACTTTTTTGATTAACACAGATACAGCCAACAGATAATACATCAATCAGGTATAGCAGTGAACATTTGAACTCAAACATACCTATTTTATTCCCCTGGTCGGAGTTGAGGTCAACGACACACTCCCACACAGCCTTGAACTTAACACAATCTCGTTTCAAGCTAGAGTCAATCGCTGTCATCCGTATTCCCGCCCGTCCCTAGTGCTTTAACCATCAGCACCGCACAGTCTAAGAGTAAAATACAAAATGCGTCAACACACTCGACTTTCTTCCCCAGCCCCCCCCCCCCATCCCACTCCCTCCCCCATCTTAGATGCAACCTGCGAGTGGCACACTTCTTTATGACCAATTCCCGCCTAAAATGAGTCAAACGATGGAAGTTGCCGTGGCAACTGTGCTTTCCGGGTTTTTTTCGGCCTGACTTGATTCCCAAGCAGGGAGAAATTTGTACTGTCCGTATAGAATGAGACTGATGTGATTCAAAATGTGATCCAACCAGTGCTAAAACGACGGTCAGTGCAGACCATACAAATATTTGTTCTAGAGAACATCACATAAAAAACGGCGATTTTCTTGTACATTTTAAGATATTTTGCATATCTGTAAACGGAAACAGAGAGAGAGAGATTAACGTCATCTGTGTTTTAAGTACAATTACAATAAATTGTCAAAAAAATAGCTGTTTTCATTGATGGATTTTGGGGGCGAAAAAGACCCCGAATAGTAACAAGACATTTACCATGCTATTTGGCTAGGTGTAGATGGGGAACCTGTAATATTTTGAGATTCAAAAAAATATATATAAAATAAAAATGGCGGAGTACTGATTATTTAGTTAAAAACGGACTGTTGATTGCAGTACGATGGCATCACGCAGGGTTAACACACATCGGCGTTTGGGTAAAGCACAGATACTATTTTTGGTTGTGTCCACGATGCAAATTTATCATCTATTATATAAAGGATTCGAACTGCCTCTAGCTACCGGCAGTCTCGATAATCTAGAATGACAAAGGTCGTCGGTTCGAAGCCCGCCCGAGTAATATGCATGTGTACTTTTAACGGTCGTTTGTTTCTTAGCATTTTCTCTATTCGAAAGATATCAACCCCATTTTTGTTTTTAAAGACTGTACAATTTTAAAGAAACATCTCGTTGTTTTTGTTTGGGTTATTATTATTATATATTATTATTATTATTTTATTATTTTTTGTTTTACATATATACGGTCTAAATATACTTACTGGTGTTCTGTCATTCTAGTATACGTAACGAAACCGAGGCTGCCAGGTACCATGCTGTCCATTGTGTTGATTGTCAGTTCTGTTTTGTACAAAAGTTGTTAGCGTGGTGTACCCGTCTTGCTCCTCGAGCACGCAGCATCAAAAATTGCATTAACAAGACTGGATATGAAAAATAGTACGACCCCCGCTTAGGCGTAGCGAGAATCAGTATCCAATACTGCTACTGTATACAGGGAGCAAGACAAAGAGTATACAAGATGTACCGTTATGAAAATGGGTTGTACGTTGTGTCCACAGACTTTGACCTCTGACCTTTGGGTGTACCTTAATTACTCAAGCCGGCAAAATGTTTCTGCCTTGCTCGTGGGAAAACATTTCGGTTGCACAAAACTGACGTCAATATTCAAAAGAAAACATATAATCGACAAGCCTGCTTGGAACCAATTTGATTCACTTCAATAAACATTTATTCCAATATGGTGATAAAAAAGCACGTGCATAAAGTCGCTTTTTACATGGAAACTTGCGGGTACAAGCATTGACTAAATCTCGTTTGGGAGGAGTGTTGGCTCTGAACAGTGCCATTGTGGTATCGAGAGACATTCAACGGCCCTCTTGAGTTCACGGCGGCTCCTTTCATCAGGGCCAATTAAAAACTCGTTTCATTAGAGAGATTTACACACGTGGTTGTACCCGCAAGTTCACTAGTATACTTCCTAGTACCCACACCATATCAAGCTTCAAAACATCACTCAAAAAACGTGTGAACAACGGACTAATACATAATACAACCAGTCCAGTCAAGCGACGAACTGACTTGAGCTTCGGCTGATCTAGCCGTAGCTTTACGCTCGGTCACGGCCAATTACACAAAACAACACCAGGTCAGAACACGGACATTTCAAAATTCTTTGGAGAGATAATGTTTGTTCTATTAGTAAAGAGTACATTTAGCGCACCATGTCTGTCATAATTAACGAAACTCAGTGGCGAAATATCAGAACCGAGTGGATTTTGACTGTCACATTGGTGACGATGACTGTTCAAAACGGGTCTCTGGTTAATAATGATGGTATGTTACCTTTCAAATGCTTTAATAGAACCCACACACGTGAATTAAAATTAGCTTTAATCTTGACAAACTGAATTCAGATTTAAAGGAACATTACAGAATTGTTTTTTGCTAACAAAACAGTTGCTGGCAGTGTAAGCACTTTATGTAATCCACCATATACATAAACTGACAAACCTGTAGAAGTTGGAGATCAATCGGCCATCTGGGTCACGAGAAAATAGTGAAAAAAACTGATTACACATTTGCATGAAATCATATAGATTCAACAAATGAATAAAACGCTCACTGAGCGATAAACTCCAATCGGAATATTAGTTTTAATTTCTCATCAAATATGGCATTTCAGACAGAAATATTTCAAGAGATGTTTTCTACTATCATCGTCATTAGACCGTGTAAGTTTTATGTAAATCTGTGATCAAAAGTATATTTTTCATTTTTTTTTTCTTACCAATTCTGTTATGTCCTTTTAATTATAAAACAAGTCAAGTAAAGTGTCACATTGGTCGTGATGATCACTCGGGGCCTTTTCGTGCACGCATAGCTCAGTGCCTTTTTGTTGTCGTTTCCGGGACACCGTAGTCTCTATTTAAAAATAACTATAAGAAATATCATATTAAACTTCTCCACCATATTGGTTTAGGTTTACATTTATGCTAATAAATTGACCGATAAATATGTAGACAAAAGGGGCAACAAACAAAATAATAATAATAATAATATTTATTCGGGCAAAAAAAGTACACAAGAATACATATACAAACAAAAAATACATTTTTGAAACCAAACGTAAAACAACGGTGGGATGCCAAGGAGAGCATAAAAGTTTCAAAAAAATTAGCTGTCGCCAAAAGGCGTATGTCTCCCCCAAAAATAAGAAATCCTGCTGAACTATATGAATTGGGAATAATTGGAGAACGTGCAGTTTATCTAAGATCAAGTCGGCGATGGCGAAATAAATGTACGTTGACTCAATACCTACTGTTGTATACAGTGAGCCCCCCGGGGGTATGGCCTAAAGGTGTATGACCCCCCCCCCCCGACCCCCACCCCCTGTACCACACCATAGCACGCTGTGAGGGGGTTCATATACCCTGGGCCACTCAGGGGCTAATTGAACGAGTTTTTTTCGCAGGGTGGGTTAAGGGTAATTTTCCGGGGAGGGGGAGGGGGAGGGGAGGGGAGGGAGGGTGGAGGGGGAGGGGGGGGGGAGGGGGAGGCAGCAGCTGATTCAGTCTAACAATGAGGCATTGCGCTTATTTTGCCGCGAGGCATTCGCCCCACGGCAACCACCTTGAGATCCGCCCCTACATCAGTCCCCCCATATAGCAAACCAAAGACTTACAACCCACAACTAAATATTGGACACAATAGAAGAATGGTCTTTGATCTTCGTGTCCCACCCCCCACCTGCCCCCCTTAATACATGCCCAGTAGTGCGTAACCCAGGGGAAGGACATTGCCTATTGTTGTCTAAACGAGTTCCTCTCTCCCTCTGTCAGATACGCGTTGCCTTTCGTTGATTTGTTTTGCATTGAAAGAACTACCGAATCCTGGAACGGATGTTTTTTGGTCTTGACGCACAAGGAGTGATAGACTGGCGTTTTGATTTGTCACTCCACGGAGGTCATACCCCGGAAATTATAGCTCACTGCTCGGACGAGGTGTACTGTTTTATTTGTTTGTAAAACAAGGAAGGTAGTGGGGATGCACTTTAAGACCAACTAATTACGCAACAAAACTGCATGAGTTTTCGTAGCAACAACTACTCCATCGTCGGGGTGAAGTACTTGTCGGTACGACAGTTCACGCATCTTTTTAATGTAGTTCGTTAAAATTACAGAATTGTGTTTTTTTTTTGCTAACAAAACAGTTGCTGGCAGTGTAAGCACTTTATGTAATCCACCGTGTACATAAACTGACGATCGGCCATCTGGGTCACGAGAAAATAGTGCAAAACCGACTACATATTTGTATGAAATCATCTAGATTAAAAAAAACGAATAAAAGGCTCACTGAGCGATAAACTCAAATTGGAAAATTAGTTTATTCATTTCTCATCAAATATGGCATTTCGGACAGAAATGGTTCAAGGGATGTTTTCTACTATCATGATCATTAGACCGTGTAAGTTTTATGTAAATCTGTGATAAAAAAAATTGTATTTCAAAAGTTTTTTTTCTTCTTACCAATTCTGTAATGTTCCTTTAAAGTGCTTCCACCATCTCCATTGTTTTATCTACGGGACTCACACGCCTATCTCTATCAGTATCTACACTGTTATTTCTAGGTAGTTTGATGCATCGAGACGTACACTACAGTGGCGTGTTTTTAAAGGAGTATGGGCCTGCGTTGTGTTCACATCCTCTAGTTTCTCAATTAACAATTCAAAACGATTCAATTCAAATCAACTTTTATTTTACGTATTGGCGAACCAAAATTATACAAATTTAGAACATTATTATTTAAATAAAAAAACAATCTAGAACTGATTGTTAAAAAATCAAATCATGAAATGGAAGATAAATAATGAAATGGATATACAAAGCAACCCTCCGTTTATGACAAACCCGAGGAATCTATTTGTTGAGAAAATATTAATTAGCTGTTGCGAACCACTTACCAACCAAAAGGACGTGTGGTATAAATGCATACAAATAGTTAGTGGCCTGACGTTTCGACCCTAGCAGAGTTTTCTCGAAGGCTTTTCATTTAGTCTTCGAGAAAGACTTTGCTAGGGTCGAAACGTTGGGCCACTGTGTATATATTTAATATATATTTTTTTTAACTTAATCTTTGTGTGAGTAATGGCGTTTCTTAGAAGAACCCCTGGTGTATATGGTTTTTGAGGCATTGCATGGTGAGGTATCAATATACATATTCGGTTTGCGGTAACACCATGTGTATAAATATCTACTTTGCTGTGTAGATTTTGTTCTTTAGAGAACTTGTCTCGCTATTTGTTCTACTACCGCGGAGTGGATTTTCGGAACTCGGGAGACTTCTCAGGTCTGAAAAGAACTGTCCTGCTTATTGACTACTACCTCTGGTGTGTTAACAACTCTACGTTTCAAGAAGTATGCCCTGCTCGTCTTCATTAGACAGCTGATCGAAACGTAGAGTTGTCACACCAGCGGTTCTTTTCAGGACCACCACATTTCACGAAGAGATTATTTTTCAAGTACATGGTGAAATATGCAATCCTTACCGGACTTTATGACCGATGAGCGTTAAGATTGATATCATAACTATTTATGTATTATAATTACATATTTCTATACTATAATTAGTAATCCTGTTCTTTGTTTGTCAATGTGACTTTGTCTCCAAGAAAACAAAATGAGGGGCTGTACATCAACTCTTTACATCTGACAGAGTGACTTCATAACGAGAGTCAAACGTGAGATTACAGGAATGTGAACGGTACGGGTTGGTTTGCTGGAAGATTCAAACAATTTCCAATTATCATAACCCCCCCCCAAAAAAAAAATAATAATAATAAATATAAATAAATAAATAAAAAAAATAATATAAAAAAAAAAAAAAATAAAAATAAATAAATAAATAAATAAATAAATAAATAAATAAATAAATAAATAAATAAATAAAATAAAATAAAATAAAATAAAATAAAATAAATAAATAAATAAATAAATAAATAAAAAAATATCACGCACGCTTACTTTGGACAGTGTAATAATTTGGAGTCATAGGATATTTTCTCATTGACTAATAAGTAATTGATACACCTCTTCCCTCCCTTGATATTTGTCTTCTGTGTTTCCACCTTCCCTTGTCTCCTTTTTTCTATCATTGTTCATCTCTTGCTTGTTCTGACTGCGCTTTCTGCCTCTTTCTCTTTTCTACTTGACTGCTTTTGTTACACTCATATATAATGTGTGTTAGGTTGTCATGTAGTCTTTTTGGTAGGGTCGACACCCGAGGTCATTATTTGTTCTTTTGTTGCTTTCATACCATGTTTTGGTTGGTAAGCAGTTTGCATCTACAGCTTACTGTATTTTTTTCACTTTTGTAACTCTCGTTAACGTTACATCCACGGTGCGTGTATAGACGATGTGACCTGTGACATCACATGTTTACAAAAGAGCCACAGAGCCTGGACTTCCTGCAGGCACGATTTGTACACAGTTCAATGGAAGAAGGCATAAAATCTTATATTTTATGGAGATTGCACTGTCTAATTCTTGTCAACTTTTGATATGATGAAAGGGGGCACATCTCAAAACTTGTCCAGCTTTTACTTTCATAACTCTTGGTTTTATGTGGAAATTATGACACAAAATGTCAATTTTCCCGTAGGACCAGTGTAGTATCTTGCCTGCCAGAATACTCAAAGAATGTACAAGGTCACACTTATTGTAAACAAAGTTCACATGGTCTATAGAAAAACGTTGCAAGCTAGGAACCGTACAAACAATACACATAATTGTTATCGTGTATCCATTTACAATACGGCATCATAAACAATTATTTGGATTACTTTTTTTTTTAACATACGGTCACATTTTTTTAACACGAATATTCATGTGAGTCTCAGCCGTTAAAATCAATGGTACGAGACAATTATATTGCCCATAATGCAGGAACCCTCTGCACAACCCAAATATAAAACAATTAAAAAGAAAAAGAAACGAAGCAAGAATTGTTACAAAAATTAAAGATTCAAAATTGAGTCTATAAATTAAAGTCCCTTGATGAGCCAGTTTGACGACTATGAAGGGGCAAGTCATTCCGTAACGAAAGTGCAATGAACTGGAAGGCTCTTTGACCAAAGAATTTAGTGAACAAAATAGTTGGAGTCAGTAGGGAACAAAGAAAATGGATGATTTGATAATGATCATCAAAACGGATCCCCTATACAACCGAAGTTTCCATTGCACCATAACAAGAAATAAAATATACTTCTGTTTTTATTCCCCAAACATCAATGTATATGAATCGTTGGATTTGAATCTGACATTTGACTTGAACTCGCGCTCTACGAAAAAAAAAAACACCACAAAAAACATAAGCAATTACGTCTGAAATTCTGCTGTTGTTGTTGTTGTTGTTATTATTGTTGTTGTTATCGGTGATGTTGTTGTTGTTGCTGCTGCTGTTGTAGTTGTTGCTGTTATTGTTGGATTTTTCTCTATTTGTTTGTTTATTTATAGGCCTATTTTCTATAAATATGTTTTTTACTGTTGTTGTTTTTTCTCAATTTTGTTTATTGCGTTTGTTTATTTTCTATTATTGTTAGGGTTTTTCTCTATTTGTTTATCGCGTTTGTTTGTTTTCTATTATTTTTGGTTTTTTTTCTCTCTTTGTTTATTGTGTTGTTTTGTGTTTTTTTAAGACAAACATGATTCTGAATCCTGTTTAATTTAAAATGGATAATACTTCAATGGTTTTAGGAAACTTGCCAATCCATCCCCATCCTCTGGTTTTCCATGGACACACCAGAGGACCATTTTGTGAAAATGTCACAAACTTACTACGCCGCGATAACAACCGTCAAACGCTTTGAGAATTTGGTGCTCGTTCATTACGTCCTGATTTTGATACAGGTGATCGAAATAAGAATTGATGATTTGGTGGGGTCTCCTAATGCTTTACTGCCGAGGTGTTGGTGAATGCAATACGGATATGAATATCTTTGAATTTGAACTCTGACATGTCAATGCGGGTATACCCGTCTACCGTACGTGCCAACTGGCGCTACTCGCGTTCATAACATCACCCGAGGTGACTCGGCCAAACACTAATAAACTGCATTTCGGTAAATATCCAAGATATTTCAGTTAATGGTCAACAGATAAGAACCCGTTTTTAAAAAGCAACCCCTCCCTGCACGATGCGGAGTGAGTCGTAGATGACGAACAGGACGTATGTAAAATGTATATAGCGCCCTCTATGACTCAGTTTAAACAGATTGGGGTGCCCACACGGGTTTTTCTCGTTGTGACGAATTACTAGTATTAATATTTTGTTCATTCTGCGGACAAATCAACTAGTCCATAAAGTTGTGAATTAACACATAATATCCAATAAATACTATTCCTTTGTTTGGGGGCATTTAGGTGAATTTTTCGTCCACCTAGAGATTGGTATGGACAAGAGGAGTGGGGGGGATAGCTGTTTGTTTTGTTTTGGTTGTGGCCGTTCGCTTGGTGCACACATGTCGTGTGTCACCGCAAGCTAGCCGTTGCGGTTTAAGTACATTAACATAATGATGCGTTCAGGTCGTGGAATCCAATTAGTGTTAGCCAATGAGTGGCTCCATTCATCTCATTGTGCGTTGAGTCCGTGCAGTCAGCCATGTCAGTCACGTCCGTCCCCCGCCAATCAGATCAACCGTCACGCCCCAACGGTCCCCCCCTCGCCGTACACATCAGCGCTGCGCTACGACACAGAGCAGTGTGCATTGAATACTTTGCCAGGCCACTACTGAGCAAGGGCATGCCGTGTACGTGTAGTCGTAAGTAGTTGTACACGCGGTTGGGTTTTTTAGTTGTTTTGCAAGTCAGATAAGACCAGGGTTCGTCAACATGTCTATGGCAATCCCATCCTCAACCACACCGTATCACCTACACCAGGCAGGTAGTTACAGCGAGGCCGAAGCTCCTGTCGGCATCACAGTTCCTTCGTCCTCTCCTAGCATGCAATCGGGACAGGTGAACGTCATGTATCAGAAACTGGGCAACGATTTCCTTCAACACATCCAGCAGCCGAGTAACAACGGGCTCCCGCTCGGCCATCCCGGGGCCCAATGGGTCGGGCTGTCCGCTCCGCACGCCGACGCCAGCCAGATGTGGCAGGCAGCGGTACCGGCCCAGCTCATGGGCCAGGACATTAAACCCAACCTTGTCGGGCAAACCAGGGAGGAAATTCAGAACTTGCATCACAGAGTGAGCCACGGACAGCCACCATCCTCATGGAACTCCCCGTCGAACACACACATGGCAATGCCGATGAGCATGAGCATGCCGATGACAACGTCCAACTCACCGGGGCATCATCTGGGACATTCGCCTCACTATACCTCCTACGGTGCCGCTATGGGTATGAATGGCATGGTCAGCAGTGCCCAACAACTCTGCCAGACCGGTATCCCACGGACACATAACTCGAACGGGTCTCCACTCGGCCACGAAATGTCGCACAATGGCCCGCCGAGCAACGAGCCCGTGGAGGACTGCGACGCGCCGACATCGGACGACTTGGAGCAGTTCGCTAAGCAGTTCAAACAACGCCGGATCAAGCTTGGCTATACCCAAGCTGATGTTGGACTGGCACTGGGAACTCTGTACGGCAACGTCTTCAGCCAAACCACCATATGCCGATTTGAGGCACTCCAGCTAAGTTTCAAGAATATGTGTAAGTTGAAACCATTGCTCGCCAAATGGCTTGAGGAGGCCGACTCGACATCCGGTCACCAACTTGCCTAGACAAAATAGCAGCGCAGGGCCGGAAGAGGAAGAAGAGGACCAGCATTGAGGTAACTGTCAAAGGTGCCCTGGAAAACGCGTTCTTGAAGCAGCCCAAACCAGCCGCTCAAGAGATCTCTGGACTTGCTGATAGCTTACAACTCGAGAAGGAGGTGGTGAGAGTGTGGTTTTGCAACAGACGGCAGAAGGAGAAGCGAATGACCCCGCCCAACAACCAGGGAAGCATCTCGGGCGGTGAGTCTGGTGGTGAGTCCGATAGTCTTGTCTCGTCCCACGGCATGTCCCTCCACCAGCCCGTCATCACCACGCTGTCGTCCCATATGCAGGGATCGGCCAGCTCCCCTGTCCACATCGGGACGTCGTCCGTGTCGCCACCGCCGAACCATGTCACCTCTGCAATGGGACAGCACGGACATTGACTAGAAGATCATAAGCTCGTATTCCACACCACCATCCCACCCCGCAACTTGTAGGTGAGGGACTTTGTGCATTATAGCCCCCCAATTTTTACCTCAGGACTTTTTCAAAACCTATTTTAAAAAATTCCTGTTAAAAGTCAAGAAGAGTCACTGTGCAGGCATTGCTACCCGTCGCGGTGAGTGCATGTTGGCCTTTTATTTATTGTCCACAATTAAAACAAAGCACATGTCCATAAAAAAGGCCACATTTTAATTGAAGTTATATCTCATGGCACATGGCTGTACTTTGTTTGTAACCACTCGACACACACGTGCTGAATTTTATTTCAAAGAAAACAAAAAAACAAACAAACAAATTTCGTATTGTCTTTAAAATGCAAATGACTCACTCTTTGGTTTGTGCATCTGTAACGGAAAAAACACCAAACACTAATCTTGTTAAAAAGTTGTCGCGTGGTTCACTGTATGTATACAAATGTGGCCAGTTTTTACGTCACTGTAAATAACATCAATCATTCTGCAGATTTATTTTATCCGAGATGTTCAAGACTTACCTGTATAAACAAAACAAAAAAATACAAACTTTTCAAGATTTACATCTTTTTGCTCTGACGTATTGAACTATTTGTTGAGGTCATATGCAGCATATTTCTGTGTTATAAACGAAACGTCGTTTAAAAAAAAACAAAAAAAAAAAAACTTTAATAACCTTTCTCCTGACTTTATGACTGCACTTATTGACGGGTCTCCTCGCTGGTTGTGAGGTGATTCATCACTCCTTGTATAGACAGAAATAATGCAAGTTATTCGTGACTTTTAGAACAAAACTTTGCACTGACGTTAAGCAGGGTATATTTATTATGTAAATTGGTCAGTGCTGATTTATGGTAAGGGACTTATATGTATAATGTTGTTACGTATTGGAAGTTCTTATGATAATGTAATTGTGTAAATAATTATGCTGATTAAGTGGACGGTTAACTTCACAATTATAGTGCTTCTTTTTATTTATCAAAAAAACAAAAAACTATTTTAATTTGGACAAGTTTTCAAAGTTTTTATATCAATTCATGATTATCGTTATTATGATTAAGGTATATTGGTACAGTTTTACATTCCCACCAAATTTACAACTGATATGTGAATGGTCCCACCTTTTTAAGAGTTCAACTTCTGTTCATGTTGTCTTTTATGTTATCTTATTTATTATACAGTGCTGTCCGATGGGGCATCATATATTAGCCAAAATGTTATTTTTTAAAAGATTTGGGTTGTAACTGGAGTCGCGTTGGTACACAATGCCACGCGAGGTTCCGCACTGTGTGGGTAGCCGACAACAATCGTTATTAAACACCAGAGAAAACCATCTATAAAGAGCTAATTTATCTAACTTTATTTGTCCGTTTTTTTTTTTAAACAATAGTACCCACCTCCGAATTTTACGCACACAGAAGAAGAAACACAATCTCAGAGATTCGCTCAGGTCTCTCCGTTCCAATTGCATGAAATTTCCTTTGGCATTGAGGAAAGAGTTTTTTAACGTATGCACTTAACTCAATTTGCTGTACCGAAATCAAATCGGAAAGGGGATAATAAAATTTCAGCCATGGAACACAAACAAGCTCTTTAGCCTTGTGCATAACAACGTTCATTGGCTTGTGTCTGTGCTAGGTTTTTTTTTTTTTTTTTTTTTTTTTTTTTCATTCTCTGTCTCACCCGTACAATAGCCGAGTGCATGCCAGAGGCGTTGTAAGGCATGAGATTTCTAACTCCGATTAGCTAGGTCAAGAGCGTGGTTTGCCGTGCTGCAGACGGCCCGGGATGGCAACTCCGGTTTGAAGGAGGTAGATATATCTACCCCCCATATAGTCCAGGCGTATTATTATTTTGACGTGTTAAAGGCTTCCTTCGCGAATCCAATGTAAGGTTAGATGCGGGGAGTCTTGGCACTGTTGCAACAGTAGTCACTTGAACAAAGAGCAAGCGACCCGCGTTGTACTATGGTAATTCGATTAGTAAAGATCCGCCTCTAGAACTTCATTTTCCGTTTGCTGCTCTGTGGTTGAAGCTGGGTTGGTATTCCCGTCTTCCAACGCCAGCTAGTTAGTGAGCTAGCTCAGGCGTCTACATCGGCCAAATTCGTTTCTAAATCTATAAATGTGTCTGTTGGGGGAAGGGGTTGGGGTGGGGGGGGGGGGGAGGGGGAGATAGGTTTTTTAAAATGTGACATTCTGATGCATGTCAATTCACATCTTCGAGATGACAGGTTTTTTCGTCCATAACACTTTCGAGTTACGTTACAAATCTAAATGCGTTTGTTTCCATTGAAATACACAAAGGTATTTAGCTGTTGTATTTTTGAAGTTTTTATTTGAACGATTCCTTTTTTCTTGCCAAACAAACACACCTCGTCTCTGGCTTCTTCACATGGAGTTGGAGTTATATGAACTTTGAGTGAAATTTCTATTAAAAAAAAAGTTAAATCAGGTGTAGAATTTTACAAATCAGGAGCACTATCGACCTGAAAATTCCAATCAGTTGTCACCAGTCGAGAGAGGGGAAAAAAATGATTTGTGATTATACAATATTAATGAGTAAAACCTAAGATAACTTTAGGGTCAATTTTATTGAACATATTGCTTAAATGTGGCGGCAAAAATCATCAAGGTTCATGCATTAGGTACATTGTACCGTTTTACAATTACAGTTCTCAATTGGGCATTAACTTAAGTGTTTGCAATCGGGCTTCAGTATCTGCCTAAGCAGCATACCTATATAAAAATTCAGTTTACAAACTCAGTAGTGACTCTGTGTAATGTTTTCGTCAAAATTTCCCTTATAAATGGAGTTGGATTTCTCGCGTGACCATTTAAATTGTGAACACTTTATTCGAATTCAACCGTATGTTTTGTTTTAACTGAACGTTCAATCTTGTAGCTCATGAAAAAAGGGGTTTTCCCAAAGAAAAAAAACCTACAGACTTTTCCTGACAATCATTTCTTTCTTTCTTAATGCTCGACTTTGCGTTGCGTTGGGAAATGAGCGGAAATATTCCCAATTGACTTAACCTTTCAGGCATGCAACTTTTCCTCTGATCAGCTGATTTCCTCTTTTTTTGTTCTCAGTTTTACCATTCAAAATTGAAAAATACTGTACAAAATCATTGAAATTTTGTAATGTCCTCGTTTGGGGGAAGTTACAGTTGCATGCCTGAACCTTTGCATTCTCTCTGTCCATTCAAGCATGATGTTTTGAGAGCGGGGAAAAAAGTGTATCTTACTTTTTACGAAACCGGCCAATCCTTTCGTCTTTCTTATAATACGTTGACGTTTATCGCTTAGCTTTCTGAACCTTTCAATTTTGCAAATCGTATCAAAATTTGTGTTTTTGGCTATAGATGATAACGAAGGATCCGTGGACTATCTGAAGAATCCAATCTTGAAAGAGCGGGGAAACTTGTGTATGTTTGCACTTGAATGAACCTTAAAAAATATCTGATCTCGAGCAGGACTTGGCCGCCCTGTTTTAGTCCCTGAAATTTGTAGGAAGCAAATCTTAAAACCTTTCTTAAAAAATACTTGCATCTTTATTGACGCTTGATGGTATATTTTCATTTTTTTTTTTTTTCGATTTGGGATCTTGGGTTGGAATATGATCTTCTCTTCGGTAATGTATTTCTTCGGTTTCATTTTCCATAAAAAAAAAAAAAAAAAAAAAAAATCGCCAGCTGACGAGCATTTTCTTTTTTTTTCCTGATGGAAAGCTTGAGAAGAAAGAGAAGAAATAATGTGATACACGTTTTCTTTGGTAGATGTATAATTGCAGCCACCTCGAGGTGTACTCCTCGTTTACGAGTATCAAAACATCCTGTTCAAGGTGTCGTTATGAATGATGAGATTATTCATAATAAATATCATATTGAATTAGTTGATTTAAAATCTAATTTATATGAATGCTGTGTATTCACGGGTGTGTGTGTGTATACCCATTCACTCTGGAATCCCATCGCTTTGTACTATAAGTGGTGACGAGACACTCTGCACAGAAGTACACATTTCTGACAGGAGGCAATTATTGACGTATTCAAAGATGAGTTTACAAAAAAAAATCGAATGAAATATTCAGCCATGTGTGAAATATGACGTGAAATCTGATTCATTATTCACATATATGTTTTTAAAGATTTCAATCATACTGTTGTTTGCGTTTTTAATAGTGGGAACATCTCTTTTTTTCACTGGTTTTGGTTTTGTTTAAGTATCTTTTTTTGTTTCGTGAATGAAAAACTAGCTTGATTTAGAATTCGAATGCAGTAACAAAATATAATGCAACACGTTTTGACAATTTTTGGAGATACACTAAGAAGCAGTTTACGGTGATTATAATTGGCTCGTCAACCTTGTGTTTGTTTGTGGGGGAAACAAATGAACAAACACCACCGATTTGGGGTTTCGATTTACTAAAGAAAGAAAATAGTCTCGTGACCTTTGACGCAGAGGAAACGCATGACTGTAAACCCATCTCAAATTTTACGGTGTAGGTCTAAAACACACGCTGGTCTCAGGTTATAGATTCTTGGATGTTGCGTTTTTGGAGAATTTCTGATTTCTGATTGAGGGATTGACGGGGCAAAAGGCAACAGAGCCACATATGTTTGGCACATAAATTGTAAATCATAAGACATATTTCACATTATGAACTATGTGTGAAATGAAAGTTTAATTTCACATTGGTAATTATTTCATGAGTCTGCTTCTTGGGTTGTAGCGGCCATTTGAGATTCTGTGAAGGTGGGAAGTGTTTGCTGTTTGCGATCATCTTGAGTGATTTGCATGGGTTTGTCACCGTGGAAGCCAACAATAACCACAGCTGTTGGTTTTGGGCAGCCATCCCAGCAGAAATTGACAACACCACGGCAACGGAACACACCGAAAATAGCGTGTGTGTGTGTTTTTTTCCCCACACCCGTACATCATGCATGGATGTGGTTCCCGATACTGTTCAACGCGCACACAACCAATGGCCGACTGTAGGTCAAAAGAATGAGGTTATTAGCTTGAAGAGTGTGGCATCCACAAACAAAAGAAAACACAGCCGTTTCAAAGGGGGGTGGGGGGGCTTCGTTGGAGCAGCCAAGGTGGCCGACGTCCCAACCAAATTCCCAGTCAATAAGTTTGATGTGTTAGTCAAGGGGGTTTGAGAGCAGAGAGAAAAGAAAAAGGCAAAATCCGCGGTGTAACAACAGCGCGGTGAATTGAAGATTGCCCATGCCGTAGTCGACCGTGAGGACACCTGGATAGTCCGCACACCGCGTGCAGCAGATGTTCAGCTCGCCTCCCGATCCCCGACGAGGCTGTATACGGGTAGGCTCGCTGCTTTTCACGGGCAAGGGAAACCGGGGCACATTGTGGTTGTCACGTTTCATGTAACAAACCGTTCCCAAAACGCTTTTCAACGGACCGGAATCGGTTTCCTTTAAGAGAGAGGGGAGGGAGGGAAAAAGAGGGGGAGGGGGGGAGGATGCTTTACAAAGGTTTCACTACCGTGGAAAATAACACTGTGCCGTCGTGACGGTTCTATGGGCCTGGCTATCAATATACATCCCCCGTGTTGACAAAACTGAAACTTTTGAAAAGCTTGTGTGCGGACGCATTGGAGTCAACACGTAGCAGGAGGAGTTGTGTTTTGGTGTGACTTTTCTATTTGTGGAAATCAATTACTGCCAGTCTTTTTCTTTTTTTGCTAAGGGGGTAGGACTACGTGATACTCGAACAGGTTTTGCACAAACAGGTGGTATTTGTGTGTCAAATTTCTTGTGATTGCTGTTTAGCTCTGATATTCCTCTCTGGATAATGAAACGGAACTGTCCGGAGCCCTTTTCTTGAGGCATTTTTGTGTGTGTGTATTTTGTTATCACTTATTGAATGTCTTGACACTTGTCAAATCTCCTAATGACAATTTACAAACGTCCTTCTTCTTATATCCCTCACATTGGTAACTCGAGAGATACACTACCGATATATAGGCCCTCATTAGCACACTCCGCGAAATACACTCTCTTGAATAATATGCATGATAATAAATAATAACAATAAACAAACAAACAAATAATTACTACATCTTTAACACTGCACTGTATAATCTATTAAAGGGTAACACAGTTCAATTTGTTTTTAAAGCACACGCTCACTGAGTGAAGCTAGAAGCAAACAAAGTCTGGTCTCTCTTTTCGTGGCCAGTGACGGGTACAATTACTCGTGATTTTCTACACAGGGGACACGACCTGTTATCAACGGCTTGCATGATGAGGTTGTGTGCCATAGTTAGCAGGTTTAACGCAAGCTGAACAAAACGGGGGGAAAGTGTTAATCTGAGCACGCACTTTGGAATTTCCAAGGAGACTATTTCACGAATCTTAGTTGATGAAGAAGTTATGTTTTGTTGAGACACACTCTACAGTATGCTTCGGGACGCAGTCTTGTTTTTGAAAGCGTGGACACGGGGATTGGGCTGGTCGGTGGATGGACTGAAAACATTGCATGTATGATGTACATTTTGACCGTTGCACTTACGCGAAGCAATTCCACATCACAGCTTGCGGTATCAACCGCTGCAATTCGTGGTATTTTTTTTTTTAAACTCGTTCTCCGACACTTCAACAGGACGGTTAAGACAGCGTGCATTAGCACCATCCCGCGTCATGTATATAGCCACAGGTCGACGTCACCATTTCTAGGAAATACTAGCCTATTTTACGACCTATTTTGTCTGTGTAAAAGAGCTGGCCCATTGTAATAACGCGTCCGTGGGATGGGTCCAAACAGGTTGTTTTAAATTGGACCAGAAAGCACATGGCAGGGTTTCTATAATATTTGAAGCGATGGAACCAGAATTTTTCCAGAACATTATCCCTACTCTAACGATACATTTTCGATGAAAGGAAAACTTTTTTATTTTTCATTTTTTTGTGGAGTATTTAAATTCATGTCATATAGTTTTTCAATCAACGCACCGTCCGACCAGACTGTGACTATTTCAACGGCTTTGAGGCGGCCCTGTTTGAGTAAAAAAAACAACGACAGGCGCTTTATATTTTGTTGGTTTTCGTGCACGTTTATGTAGGCTTATTTTGATTTTGACAATGAAAAATAAGCATTGTTGGTTTGTGGAGTCTTCACATGCTAATTCTCGGCTTCTGGATGATTGATACTGGTATATAAACCCAATGATCGAAGAGCTAACATAATGAAACTAATCTAATATTTTCTCTTTAATTACAAATTTTGCCCTTTCTCTTGAAAATCAAGTTTATTTGAAGAAAATTCATCCAATTGCACTTTTCCCAAGAAACATATAATAATCGAGAACCATGAACGGACTTCTCCCGTCAGGTGCAAACCATTGTTGTGTTTCTTGAAAACTACAGAATTTAAAATGATTGTATGGTTTTACCGTAGAGCCAATTATGTATCATCCCTTACTGAAATGTTTCTTGACAACTAGCGGATTGGAATGAATGTATTCTTCCAATAACCAAAGATGTACCAATACCTTCATGATCCTTTTCTTGACAACTAGAGTGTTGGAATGAATGTACTTTTCAAATAACCAATGATGTACCATCCCTTTATGGTGTTTCTTGAAAACTAGAGGATTGGAATGAATGTACTCTTCCAATAACCAATGAAGTACCATCCCTTTATGATATATTTCTGTTAAGTTCAAGGATTGGAATGAATGAATACTTTTCCAGCAGCATTGCTTTTTAGACCTGTAAACCAATTCCCATCACTAGTCTAGTTTTCAATCAATATGAAAAACAAACAAAAAATACCTTTAAATATTTTATCAAATTTGGTAGATATCGTTTTTTGTTGAACACAATGAAAATGGTAAATGTTTTGTTAGGGATGCCTGTATGCTCATAACGGTCTCAGTCTATTTCAGTTAAGGGAATCGAACTAAGTGACTGTAATTGCTGTGTCTTTAAAATGTAATTTCCTCAACTTTGACAGTATTTGAGACAACAATTTTTGTTTCGAGGATTGGTGCTCGCCTGACCTTTATACCGTAACCAACAAATACTGTAATGAGCCTTAAAGACACTGGACACCTTTGGCAATTGTCAAAGACCAGTCTTCTCACTTGGTGCATCTCAACATAATATGCACAAAATAACAAACCTGTGAAAATTTGAACTCAATTGTTCGTCGAAGTTGCGAGATAATAATGGAAGAAAAAACACCCTTGTCACACAAAGTTGTGTGCTTTCAGATGCTTGATTTTGAGACCTACGCGTGAGGTCTAAAAATCAATTCAAATATTTTACTGAGAAATGACTTCTTTCTCAAAAACTACGTTACTTCAGAGGGAGCCGTTTCTCACGATGTTTTATACTATCAACAGCTCTCTATTGCTCGTTACCAAGTAAGTTTTTATGCTAACAATTATTTTGAGTAATTGCCAATAGTGTCCAGTGCCTTAAAAAACTGAAAATTAGAGGACTTAAACCTTGATTTTTTTCCCCACAAAGACAATCTGCTGTATTCTACGTAGAACCATTTCCTACGGAATCTGAACAACAAAATTGAACAAAATGCTTTGTACTGAGTCTTAAAAACTGAAATTAGAGGACTTCAACTTTGATTGTTTTGTTTTTTTCACAGAAAAAATCTGCTGTATTCTATTGAGTTCTATTATCAACGGAATGTGAACACGACATTATTTTGCTAAATGCTTTTTGCTATCAAACCAATTGTTTTACTCATTATTTCAAAAACTACAGGATTTCAAGAAAACATAATATTTCGAGGGAAATTTCCACACGACCATCTTTATACCCAAGAAAGTCATGTGCAAATCTGTGGAAATTAAAATTGCATTTTTTACCAGCGTTTGCACGCATTTTTAATTACCCAACCTACCCATAATTAAAAACAGACAAACTTGTAAAAAGTGTTCCAGGTGCAGTGGGATACTCAAGGACGGGGGGGGGGGGGGCTCAGAACCATTGCCCACCCCTCAAAACAAATTAAATAAATACAAATAAATTAAACAATAAAGTTATTAATAGTGAGATCAGATTTTTTTAACGGGAAAATGAAAGGTTCGATACATTCAATAAGCCCCTAAAATGTCTTGTCCCCGCTTGTGTCCCCCACCCCCCCCCCAAAAAAAAGATAAAGTAACGTTAACAATAAAATAAAATAAATAAAACAAAATAAGTAAATAAAATAAAAAAAAAAATCATAAAAAAATTAAATAAAAAACAAAATAAAATAAAATAACAAATAAATAGCAATTAAAAAATAAATGAATACAATAAATAAACAAACAAATAAATTAAAATAAAATGACTGGTTACTCCACCGACTAGAGATGACAACATCGCCGGACGCCACCAGTCAAATTGACATACCATCCTCAAAAAAAAATACCGAAACGTTCTTCTAATTTGGAAGATCAAGTGTCGATGATCTGCTTTCACATGAGTGAGCGCAAATCACACTGGGACACACATCCCGGCTATACAGTCATTAGCACTGACCACAGTTAAGCATATTATTACAAGTTCAAGGTGCTATTTTTTTTTATTCTCTACAACTGACGACATGCACCAGCACCACCCCCGGTTCTCGTCTTCTGATGAGGTCTCGTTGTATTCTCGTTGTAACGCAAAGAAATATACGGATGTATTTTTGCAGGGAAAATTTGACCAAAAAGTGTAGACTTCCTGTAGTGCAGTGTTGAGTGCAGTGAACGACACACTCTAGCTCACTGATCTATGGTAAGATTTCTCGCCATGAGACATTGTTAGTCATCCGACCTCAGAAGAAAATCATCAGAAGCAAAGCAGCCCCAAAAAAAGAAAAGAAAATAATAATGTTCCTTTTTTTTGCCCGTGACAAGTCTAGAAGAAAGAGAGAGAGGTGAGAGAGAAAAACCGAGGAGCAGGTTGAAATTAATCCACTGTAGTACCGTAGGAGGCACGTGACTCCCGCCATCTTTGCTTGTTTTTGTGGCGGTGTGTCAACACGGCCCAGTCCGCTCTCTGAGATTGCTGAGTTCGATATGCTTGGGGTGGAGGCTACGGATGACGTCACCCCACGGAATCTCCCAACGTTTACATCTCGAAAGGGAGGCCGGCTCTTCTTTGACCTTTAGCAGAGCACATTCGTCATGCATCGAATTTCAGATTTTGTTGTTGCCTCTACTTTTAAAGAGAATAGCATAATGTGACTCACGGTGTAAGATGTTTACACGGGAGATAATACGGTCAACGGGCACAAAGTGTGCACCGCCTCTCGTTACCCAGGTGTTATAATGGTGATTTCTGTCAGGGCTGACGATGATCTTTACCTGCTTGAGGCTATTGTTAAGCACCTCAAATTTGACGAGCCAGACATAATCCCAAAGCAAATACTTCTAAGTAAAATTCTTCCGAACAGTTGCATGATGTTTAGATCCCTCAAACCTTCCCCCTTCCCCACCACCACAGCAGGTCTGTGGATTGGTCTTTGGTATAACCATCGGAGTGTCCAAGTGATCAGCTGTTATAACTATAGGGCGGCCACCCCCCGTGGTTTATCTTCCAGTCCAAATCAGTTTGGCCCAAATCGAGGCTAAAGACTATGGGTTCGTAACAACCTGTAAACGACAACGCCGGGCAGCTGATTTGAATTTGTATTTTTTTAATATATATATTTGTTGTTGTCTCTGTTAATGTTATCCACAGGGAAGTAAATTGTCGGTAGACAACATCTTTACCTACGAATTCCTCCTGAGAAATACTTATCTGTTGATTTCTGTCTCTGTAATATTTTTTTTTAGAAAGTTGAGATAATAATAGTCTGGGTTTAAAAATTCTGGCTGGTTAGAAATTACACTTTTGCGTTAAGGACCGTCATGTATAGGGAAAACGCATCAAAGTGTGTTACTGACAGACACATTTCGGTTAAAAATACGCAAATATTGATTGATTTTTGTGTGCGTGTCAATTTAAATTGTAATTTGTTGACTTTTTTTTGTAAATGTGCATTTTGTTCTTCAATATCTGCACCGAAGTCATTCACTCTTAAAACTCCCGCGTCAGAAGTGACCCGGACGCGATTTATTTTTCTGCAGCACACGTCGGCTATGGAGTCAACTTAAAGGGATAGGCTGTTCTTCCAATATCCCTTAACTGTTGACTCCGTAGCCAGCGTGTGCTGCAGAACATAAATTTGCGACCCGGACTTCTGGTCTTAGGGGCCCAATTTCTGGGTCAGGCTTACCCTGTGTCTGGTATAGCAAAAATATGTGGAATTTTGACTCTGATTCTGCATCAGTGTGACGTGGTTCCGGGTCAGTGTGATATGATTTCCGGGTCATACTAAATCAGAAATGGGTATGCCCCCCCCCCCCGATTCTGGAATCCGGGTCAAAGCCACATTGAACGGACACAGTTATGGACCACACAGTTTTTAAACTATATTTCACATCATCTTGCATTGTTTTGAATAAAAAAAGGTGTGGAAAAATTACATGTTTTTTTTGACAATGAACAATGCAACGCACTCAACCGGCCCAGCCAAGAGGGATTAGAAACTTGCCTAAATTTATCGTGACGAATGAACAATGGTTCTTTGCACTCGCCCGGTCTTTGTCAGGTTTACATTAATTGTGCACATAGATTAGGATTTCCATTGTCTCCATTGCACATTATACACTGTATATTGACAGCCATTTATTGTCAGTATTATTTTTTTTAAACGAGGCAACGGATTCTAAGAAGCTTCTGCGTTACTTTGTGTATACCATTATATAATTGCGTTACCCAACGCTAAGCCTCGGCTATAAAAAGCCACAAAAAAACACTCCCCCGAAATCGTTCATTTATAGGCACTGCGTGTGCCGCGCCAACTCGCCCATTCATAAAACATCCAACAAAACATCAGTTTGGGGAAAAATTGCGGTGTCTTGTGTGTACAAAATTTAAAAAAAAAGAAAGAACAATTTAACACAGTCACACACATACAAAAAGAGGCAAGGTCACACAGTCATCGGGCGAAACTCATTTTGGGTTTTGTTCCTTACCCCCCCCCCCCCCCCCCCACCACCACCACCACACACACACACACCTCTCCCTCTATTTGATTGATCATGTGGGTTCCCCTTTTCTGTTCTCGACACCGGGGCACGCGAGCAGTAGTCGGCCCGGATCGATAACGTTCACGCGTTGATGCTCTACCTCCATGGGTTAGAGTTAGTGGATGAAGCCATGCAAACCGGCCCACAAAAGACACGGGCAGCTGCGCGCTAAACTGCGTTGGTTACTTTTTTTTCCGTCTTTTCATTGTCACGAGCCCCGGCTTTGTTCGCTCTCGCCCACACCGAAAAAAAAACAACACACTATTTTTGTTTTCTTCGTCTTCTTCCACCAATACCCCCGTTCTAGGCGCTAGCTAACCGCGTTCACAAAACACCATCACCTTGGTGCTGACTTCAAAATCTTATTATCCGAGCCTATTGACTTGTGTTCAGTTATAAAGTAGCGTATTTCTGCTGGCCGGACTCGACCCGTGTTATTATACGGTTGTACATTTTTCCCCCTATTTCCCGCGAGAAACCCTCAGTTTTTTTCTCTCTCTCTCCCAATCGGGAACACAACCTGCACGGCTGTATTTTTATCTCTTTCTCCACCTCTCTCTCTCTCTCTCTCTCTTTCTCACTCTGCGATTGCGTGTTGACACTGTGTTTGCAAATATTGACCCACTGCGCAGCGTCCCTCGAGTCAGGCAACGTATCCACAGGAAAAAAGCAAAACACCACACTAGGAATAAAAAAGGCAATTTACACAAAAAATGATAACAGAATAGAATGACAATCTAATTATTATTGTATGTATGATTATTTCATAAGGTTTGATTGGTTTTTGGTAACAAAGTCAGCCCGCTTTGGGATAGAGGGAAATACACACACAAAAAAAGAACGAGTTAGAAATACGACTGCCTTACGTTTCTTACACGAGTGGTCGAAGCTTTGGGGGCCCCAAGGGGGTCCATGCTGCGCACGGATGACAAGAAAGGACCACTAGTCCTCGGAGAAATGCCTGTATAAATGCTGGGGTAACTCGAAGGAACAACATTATAATGATTTCAATGTTACTAAACCAACAAAAACACCCAGTAACTTAGGAGGGTGAAAAGAACAAGCCTTGAATAGACAGTGTGTAGATTCTGGATTTAAAAAAAAAATAGAAGCTATGTCGGTATTGCTCATGACCGAGTTATACATGGATAGGCTATTACGCAGACGTGACGTAAATGTACAGGTCCCGTGTGCTGTGTAAAAGCCCGTAAAGGAACCCACTGGCAGTTACACTTGTTAAAGGAACATTACATAATTGGTTTTTTGCTAACAAAACAGTTGCTGGCAGTGTAAGCACTTTATGTAATCCACCATAAACATAAACTGACAAACCTGTAGAAGTTTGAGATCGATCGGCCATCTGGGTCACGAGAAAATAGTGAAAAACCGATTACACGGTTGCATGAAATCATATAGATTCAACAAATGAATAAAACGCTCACTGAGCGATAAACTCCAATTGGAAAATGAGTTTATACATTTCTCATCAAATATGGCATTTCAGACAGAAATATTTCAAGGGATGTTTTCTACTATCATCATCATTAGACCGTGTAAGTTTTATGTAAATCTGTGATCAAAAGTACATTTTCCAAGTTTTTTTCTTACCAATTCTGTAATGTTCCTTTAAGTGATGGGGTTTACCCCGGTGTTTCTGGCAGTGGCTGCCGAGTGCGCCGCAGCACTTTGTGTGAACCCGTGCAATGTGCTACATAAACTGGGTCTCATAATTCATAAACTTCAGAAGTATGTGTTAAAAAAAGTGTCTCTCTTTGTTCAGGCGCCTTGAGCACCACATTGGTGGATACGCACGCTAAGTAAGACTCCAACATTGTTAGTGTTATTACTCGAATTAATGGTTTATTACTTGACACTACTAGAATAAATGCTAAACAAGTAAAACGAGGCTCTAAATAATCTTTCCTGAAGACCGAGAAAAACGATCCAAGTTAATTTCAAATATGGTTCGTATAAAAAGATCGGTGAACTAAAGTATTATTTACAAAGGTGAGATTTTTTTCTTGTGTGTGACCGTCAGACTCTCCTGATATAAACGTGTACCATTTCTGTGTTAAGAATCGCTAAGTCGGCCGTGATAGGGGGACAATCCAAAAATCAACGGCAAATTAAAATCTCTCCTCCCTTCCTAAGCACACACAATACACCTTGTACGCAGCCGACTAGTTTAAACAGTCAACATGTCAGGCAAATATGAACGGCTGGAAGGTAAACCTGAGCCAGAGGTCAACAACTTCTCACTGGCTCGCTGTAAAGAGAACCGGGGTGTAGGAGACTGTTCATACAAAACCGGTAAGCAGTGGCTTGTATCGAGACTAGCGAGCCTGTACATGTATATACAATGGTATATATGATGGTGGCTTGTTTAGCGCGCGACGCAGGAGGCCTAAAAGGAGGACAGTTTTTTGGATACTTCATGTAATCTCCTTCGAATGGTTCCCTTTTTGAGGGCCACTGCTATCCTGATTGGGGGGAAATGGCCCCAATCAAGGTAATCGTATATCCCGATGGAGGTAGTATCAACTCAATGACTTTCCACTGATACCACCGTTTGGAGATGATTCAACACGGGTTATAATGCACCCCATTCGGGTTTGTTGTGGTAGCAATGACATTTGAAGTTTCCCGTTTGAGGACCATTCTATCCTCAATGGGGGGTGAACCTGGTTCCAATCGGGATAGTATATATTGAAGTTTGTTTTAAGGCTTGGAAGTTGAATGAATATTTTCTCCCCCAAACGGAAGGTTTAAACCTTTAAACAGACTATAAACCTCAAAACAGAGAGCAAGGCGAATAGTCATCATACTAGAATAAATCTTGCTTAGGTTAAACAGGTGTTACCGGGGATTTTGTTTTTTTTCGCAGGGGGCTTGGAAATAAGTTCTGCCTCCACCGGCTATTAGGGTGGGTGGGGCTTTGGGTGAAGGGGCTCATGTAAACTCAGAACTTTGAAACAGGTTTTCGGTGTGTGTGCTACCCCCCCCCCACCCCACCCCACTTCATGCAACACCTTTTTATTAGTCCCTTTAAATTTGCATCTCAATAAAAAAACACAATAACGAACTTAACTTTGCTAAAATCAACGGGCCGTTGGGGGCGGCTTAAGCATCTCCCAAGAGCCTCCCCCAGTGGGGCACCCGCCACGGAAACGGGTTTAGCGACGAATTTGCGCGGGGCTTTATTTTCATTGCATATGATTGCTTCCCGATGAACTAAGGCTCAGCATTTGGATCTGTTCTAACAACTCTCCTCTGCCTGCCCCCAAAAAAGATTCACGTGCTTCAATAATCGTGGATTTTCAGTGATAATCACGCTCTTCAAACACATCATTTATTTATGACCAACGTCGGCATTTTGTGGTTTGCCTTGTATAAAACGTGACCATCAAATATCGGACACTCCGTGTCACGTCAACTCCAAATTTCCAATTTAAAATCAAAAAAGAAGAGAATAATTTTCGAGGAAGGATTCAACCAAATTAAAGCTCCGACCACTTCGCATCATCATCATGCCGATCTTTATAATGCCATACATTTTAATTTAAGACTCGCGTTAAATCATGGCTATAAACAACAGATAGGCCCTTGTTGTAGTCTCCGCTCCACGCGTTGTTCAAACAATTCCCAAGGACTGCCAGTCACTCCCCAGCGAGTAGGCGATAGTTTGCACTAAGATCAGCTCGAACGGTTTCTTTCTTTTTCAGAGGATCTTCCCACAAGCCCCGGCTACAAATTGCCACCGCTAACCGAATCATAGGCCTCGCCGCCCTCCGTTGGATTTCGGAACAACACAAGTAAACCGTATGGAGGATTATTGAACAGCAAATCTAACACGGGCCGGCCAATCCCCAACGTAAACCTCGCGTAGGGGCGAGTCTATGTCATGGGACGTGGGGGCGGATCCTGTGGGAGGGGGCTGGCACGCGACTCAAAGATGACACACGCATCTCTGATTGTTTTGTTGTTGTTGCACTTATTACATCAGTACTATCACAACTTAAAGATTTAAAAGCGCCCTCTCTACACAGCTTAGCCAACAAGCCTGGAGACACTATAGACAAATGAGGGAACTAATGAGTGAAGTAACGCCAGCAAAACAACAAGTAAATGACTGTAGGCCTACTGTCCCCCCCCCCCCCCCCGGCAGTGTACAGGACGATAGGAGAGCATGCACGAGCCTTAGACAAGTCTATGGTGACAAAAGCAGCACCGTAGGTTTGAAATTCCTTGTATCACTACCAATGTGAATGTAACAACCTCCGGTTCTCTTGGTGGGAAAGTTACACAGTGGCGATAATGTGGGAACGACAAAACACCGTGGCATGGGGACGGGACAACATACACCCCCCCCCTCCACCGCGCCCCACCCCCTCCCCCCACACACAAAGCTGTTTCGACAAGTGGGTATTGCATGTGTAATGCTTTCTTAGAGCGCAGGAAGTGTTAGAAGGAAGAAGCAGGCTTCTTCCATTTATTCATTAATTTATTGACCAAACAGCTTGAGATTCTTAATCCTTAATCCCACTGTGCACATTAAGCCAAAAAAATATATAAAACAAATCAACGTACAAGAACGCAATGAAGTCAAACAAGAAAGGGTAACAAAGGGAAAAAAGACACCTGGGGCAATTGTTACGCTGTTTTGTTTCGTCCCCACATCTAAAGGACTGTGTAATTTTCCAACCAAAAGAACCAAGGTTGTGCCATAAAAGTGATACATGGAATTTTACACTCACGGTGTCGCTGAGGGTTTGAAGGTTTTTTTTAACAAGCAACAAAATGCAAAAGAAATGCATCATAGTAGTAACAAATAATAATATTGTAATTTATGTCAGTTGTTTCGATTGTGTTCCTGACGGTGGATGCGAGTTTGGGTTTATTCAAATATTAAAGGTTGAAGTTGGATCTACAATCACAAAAAAAATAAACCCTGTCTGAATATAACAGTCATGAGATTTTCTTTGTTCAACTTTCCGGTAAGTTGTTAGTGCCTCTTCTGATTTTGTTGTTGTGCTGTTGTTGTTGTTGTTATTGTTGTTGTTGTTGTTGTTGTTGTTGTTGTTGTTGTTGTTGTTGTTTTGTTGTTGTTGTTGTTGTTGTTGCTGTTGTTGTTGTTGTTGTTGTTGTTGTTGTTGTTGGACAAGGAGGATAGCAATAAAACAAACCCTTGTATACAAATTAATTCTTTTTAATTCGATAACAACAATGATTCGGTGTCATTATTATTATTATAATTTGTACATTTACTGCTATAACCTTTCTTGACCAAATGAATATCTTAACAAATTGTTTTACATGTTGTAGCATTAATGTCATGAAAACAAAAAGATATGTGATGCATTTCTGATGTCAGAGGTAAATAAACGGCAGTGTTGATTTCTTTTAAAGGTATAAGAAATGGAAAGCATACAGTGCTGTATGATCTGAACATTGCATTCATATTTCTAAGTTATTTATTATGATTTTAAAATTACCTGTTTGTTGTCCTCGTTCTGTCCTTAGTTATCGTTCTATTTTTGGGTGCTCAATTATTTTATTTATAATGTTGTTATCTATTTATTGATTCATCTATTTATTGATTTTTTTAGGAGTGGGTTTTTTTGCGGATGGGGGTGGGGCGGGGGTTGTAGTGGGTGGCTTTCAGTCGATTTGGGTAGAGCCCATGACCTTTCCCGATCCCTCCATCTCCCCGTACCAGGGTGAAAGGTAACACCGTAAGCTCGACGACGTTTCCCCTTTAACTTATGTCCGCTTTCTCGCCGGGGGCAGTTCAATCCAGCACTCCGGCGAGCAGGTACAACGACAAAATTACCGCTTCAAGTGTTGGTGACAGGGTTGAGTGGAGTGTAATTATGTGAGGGTAGGCAAGGGTACGAGTTCAACAAAATGGGTTCAAGATTTCTTTAAGGGGCGAGGTTGACCTGTTTTCAAGTTATTCATTCTGTTGTCATCTCTTTTTTTTTAATTTTCTTTGTTAACCTCGAGTACGCCAATTGAATTATCACTTTGACAAGAATTGAATTCTTTTCCGCTCTTAAATCGTATTAAATAGTTATGTAGAATCATTTAAAATTAAAATAAAAAAACACAAGAAATATGCTGAAGTGTACACGGAACTTGAGTTTTAACATTTAATTATATCGTTTTTCAATTTTGTTACGTTAATTTATTTATCGTTATGAATAAATTAGCAGTCGAGTTCACAACGGAGTCTCGAAAAAAAAGTTAATTAAATTTATTTTTAAAACTGTGTCTGCAAAGACAGGATACAGCAAATATCATAAATAACTAAACACAATTATATAACTCTAATAAATAAACACATACGGGCAAGAAAAGAGAAACAACGAACATGAAGCAAAACAGGTGTATGTAGGCCAAGAGCAACTTCATCGTAGGGTCATAGTTTGGTAACGACCCTGCACAAAAGTGTCAATTTAATCCGAAAGCACAAGCAACCTGCCAAATTTTTTTCGACTGAAGTGCCCCCGTTGAATATAACAAAAAAATAAAAGTATGTCGACAACTTTGAATCTTCAAAGATGACCTTTTGGAGATTCGAAAATCCGCGGTGACCGTTTGTGAATGCTGCGGCAAGAGATGCAGCTGGTACCCGCTGTCATCTCGCTAAAACGTGGATGATTCACTCGTGCTTGATAAAAAATACCGTGACGGTCTTTTGCTGTTTTCTTTACAAGTAGACACGCCATCCTGCTGAAACTGTCACGGGTGACTTTTATTGTATCTTTATTGATAATTTAACCTATAAATCAGCAATACGTTGACAAAATCCATCTTTAAAACAGACAAATTATCTCATCATCAGACAAAGCATCTAATTTGACTTGGTGAAAGGGCAATGGAATTGTGGAGCTAATCTTTAGCTCGTTCAAGAACAGTGAAGATAATCACGAGAAGCCTATCCGATTCCCAAATGAAAGTAAAAATTCCCCGGTTCCTCAATCTTCTCAGCGGCAGCAGTTGTCAAGTTTTTTAGTTTTTTTTTTTTTTTCAGAACCGAGCAGAACGAGTTCTTATAAGAACCGAAATCTGTTCAGGGAACTATAACGCCATAGCAACCATCCAAACCTCAAATCGCGTAGTTCGATTACAGTTGCCGTACTTCAAGGGTTGACCGGCGGTTCCCTCTCAAAACTCCTGGGTCAGAATTGACCCGGATTCCGGCTCTCGTTTGACCCTGACCCGTTCTTGGGTCAGTATGATCCGAAACCAATGTCAAATTGAACCCCAAACTGGGTCAAACTGACGCAGAATCCGAGTTAAAAGTCCGGATTTGAAACCAGATTCTGGGTCAGGCTGACCCGAAATGGGTCAGCTTGACCCAGAATTTGGTCAGCTTGACCCAGAATTGGGTCAGCTTGACCCATAAATGGGTCAGGTCCGCTGTGATTTGGAATCGGGGTCATTTCTGACCCGGGAAATGAGTGTCGACACGCTATACTGTCATCTTTGCCATCAGTGTACCCTGTTTGCAACATTAGTCACTGTGTAGGAAATAAAACTAGTCTTACTGGACAACCGTGTAATAATGATCTTCTTGAAAGAGATGAGAGGAACCAATGGTGATTAAAAGTCTCGACGTTTCGAACAGTGTCTCATGATGTTCGTCTTCAGGAGAATGCTGGAAGATGAAACAGAGCCCACCGTTCGGAACGTCAAAAGTGTTTGACTCTGATTATAGTGGTATGCCTGATTTCATGTAAAGCATAATCAGTTTACTGGTGCAGTCCTCAGTCCAACACAGAACTCAATTCCCAAACTGTTGGACTCTGATTATGGTGGTATGCCTGATCCCACGTAAAGCATAATCAGTTTACTAGTGCAGTCCTCAGTCCAACACCATTCAGTAACTCAACACCCAAACTGTTGGACTCTGATTATGGTGGTATGCCTGATCCCATGTAAAGCATAATTAGTTTACTATTGCAGTCCTCGGTCCAACATCATACAGTAACTCAACTCCCAAACTGTTGGACTCTGATTATGGTGGTATGCCTGATCCAATGTAAAGCATAATCAGTTTACTAGTGCAGTCCTCGGTCCAACTCCATTCAGTGACTCAACACCCAAACTGTTGGACTCTGATTATGGTGGTATGCCTGATCCCATGTAAAGCATAATTAGTTTACTAGTGCAGTCCTCGGTCCAACTCCATTCAGTGACTCAACACCCAAACTGTTGGACTCTGATTATAGCATAATCTGTTTATTAGTGCAGTCCTCGGTCCAACGCCATTCAGTGACCCAACACCCAAACTGTTGGACTCTGATTATGGTGGTATGCCTGATCCAATGTAAAGCATAATCAGTTTACTAGTGCAGTCCTCGGTCCAACTCCATTCAGTGACTCAACACCCAAACTGTTGGACTCTGATTATGGTGGTATGTCTGATCCCATGTAAAGCATGATCAGTTTACTATTGCAGTCCTCGGTCCAACACCACACAGTAACTCAACACCCAAACTGTTGGACTCTGATTATAGCATAATCAGTTTACTAGTGCAGTCCTCAGTCCAACTCCACTCAGTGACTCAACACCCTTGGACCTAGAATTTTCGATTATGGTGCCTGATCCCATGTAAAACACAGTTTACTTGTGCAGTTCTCGGTCCAGCCATGGTCCAACACAGTAACGCAACACCCAAACTGTTGGACTCTGATTAGTTGGCTTTTTATGGGTTGGGGAAGGTTACGGTTAATGTATGTTTTTGCGTTTCCAGAAACTCTGCGTATATTATAACGGTTTCCGTATTTTATTGGTACACATTAGGGTTGTGTTTACATCGCACGAACACAACCAAACAGAACAATCTTGGAAAGATAGCATTTCGGCTGATATCTCTTGTATTTTAACAGAATGATTTGTACAAATAACACTACTGAGTAACACCAGGTAGAGTTGTTGTCTTAAAAATCTACTTATTCTTCCTTATTAAACAGTGCCGTATAAAGTGTAACAAAAACCCGGGACGTTCCAATTGAAAGTCACATTATGAGACATGGCTGCGAGTTGTCATTCGTATTCTTTATTGACGATAACTCGGCTCAACCCAGCAACAAAAATCCCCGAGTACGCGTAGCACCACAGTGCTACAATTAACGTTATCCCTAATGGTTTTGTTCCATAAGCTTGGTGGCGCACAAAGCTGCTGCTGCCCCGATTGTTCGCCAGCCACTGTCCTTTCATACCCCCATCGTATAGAAACCACCGAAAGAAACACCAGGAACAATACTTTTTAACTGACTTGTGCTCCCCCACTCTCCCCCCCCCCCCAACGTGGACCTGCTAATTATAGCCAAGCTTCTTATGAGCCCCTTGGAGATGTTGATCAAAACTCGCGAGGAAAATATGCGTTTTGTATGTTTGAAGAAATCACCATCACATTGTTAGTTTTTTGGGGAAAGTACGTTCATTCCAATCATTGTTATCAAGAATCGAATCAAAAAGGGATGGTAACTCATTGGTTTATGGAAGAGTCAATTAATTCTAATCCTCTAGTTTTAGAACTATATCAAAAAGGGATGGTACATCATTGGTTATTGGAAGAGTACATTCATTCCAATCATTATTGTCAAGAACCATATCATAAAGAGATGGTACATCATTGTTTTTTTGGAAGAGACAATTAATTCTAATCCTCTAGTCTTCGAACCTTCATCATAAAGGGATGGTACATCAATGGTTGTGGGAAGAGTCAATTAATTATAATTCTCTAGTTTACAAGAAAATTATCATAAAGCGATGCTACACCATTGGTTTTGGGAAAGAGTACATTCATTTCAATCCTCTTGTTTACCACAAACGCACCGTTGCACTTTTTTTGTAAAACCACAGTATTATTTGCTATTTTCTGAAGTTCTTCCATCCAGAGTTGTTTCATCCCTTTCGAAAACTATAGCCGAAACTCCGTCGTGAGTCTTGTTATAAACCTCGTGATCACTAGAGCGTTCTGTTTTCCCTCGGCTTCAGAACGCTCCAGTGATAAACTATTATGGAGTCGAACCAGCCAATACTATTAAAGTGATACATTATTATTATTATAATGTCAAGTAATAAACCACAAGGGAAACTGACTGGGTAAATTTAAAATAGTATGGGGATTGAACAAAGAAAAATTGACTAGAGCGGGATTTGAACTATAGGGCTAGATAGCTCAGTTGGTAGAGCGCCGGTACGTTAATCCGGAGGTCTGTTTATCGCTCAGTGAGCGTTTTATTCATGTGTTGAATCTATATGATTTCATGCAAATGTGTAATCGGTTTTTCACTATTTTCTCGTGACCCAGATGGCCGATCGATCTCAAACTTCTACAGGTTTGTCAGTTTATGTATATGGTGGATTACATAAAGTGCCAGCAACTGTTTTGTTAGCAAAAAACAATTCTGTAATGTTCCTTTAAACTTATATCCAACCATTATTTTGTTCTCCTATTTTGGTTTTCGTCTTATTTTAGCAATGGGCACATAATTATATTTCTTTATGGCCTATATCCCTGAGTTAGTATATTTTAAAACTGAAGGTTCCTCGTCGATTCTTATTTTGTTTCTCCCGCCCCTGTTTCCCGATTCTAAATAATGTATTCAGATTCTGCCAACAGTTTTTAAAGACAATCACATGAAGACGACCACAATGCACAGTGCGCAGTTTAAAAACACAAGCGCATCACTTGATAAAAGATTGAAAATAGACATCTATACTAGTGGAAAATAACTAGTATATATTCGGTTTGCGGTAACACCATGTGTAAAAAATATCTACTTGCTGTGTAGATTTGTTCTTTAGAGAACTTGTCTTGCTATTTATTCTACTACCGCGGAGTAGGTTTTTTCGGAATTCGGGAGACTTCTCAGTTCTGAAAAGAACTGTCCTGCTTATTAACTACTACCTGGGCGGGAGGTAGGAAATCGGCCTGGACTACTACTTTAGCTTTATGGATCGGGGGGACTTCTTTGTAATTAACTGCACTGCCGCGGTACTATTACCAATAAACTTGCGGGTACAACCATGCTTGTATGCATATATTGTGCTGTGACTCTCGACTCTTCCAACGGTGTACCCCTGCTCGTCTCCAAGAGAAGACAGAGTGTACTGTTTATTTGATTATTCTGTTCCTTTTCCATGTTGAGAATAACTCTAGATGATGTGTAATTGTTGTCATCGGTTTTGGGTGCTCCTACCATAGAAGGCCAGTCCTTATCAGGATGATACATCCATTCATACTGTTGTTATTTATTATTATATGTCTAAAAACTAAAAAGACATGTTTTCCCACCATGTGTTGATTAGTTTGGATTCACCAATCAGTGTATGCATGTATGAATGGAAATAAAACAAACAAACAAACAAACAAACAAACAAACAAACTATTTGAAACGTCGAGACAACATTGGCCCTTTACAGAGCCAACACTCTCCTCCAAAGTGGTTCACACATGGCTTGTACCCGCAAGTGGCTGTACCCGCAAGTTCACTGGTTATAATAGTTACTTCATAATGATCCACACCATGAAAAGCTTCAAACACCACATACCTCTTTAGGATACCCTTAAAAAGCTTAGAGATACCCTCCCGCCAATACCCCCCCCCCCCCACAACCACCACTGTCTCATGTTTTCAAGGCAGCTCATTAACAACAAAGTAAGCTCTGCTGTGAGTTATTTCCACCACATAGCAGATGAAGAGAACCAGTATTAAGGAGACTCCTACACAATGTACTGGTACCGTTAACATTATGTAATAGGCCTATTTATAATGTTACTGCAATCAACTTGACCAATAGAATGGTCAATCAGAAAAAAAGGAGAGCTCTTCCTGAAGACAGTAGAAAGAAATGCAAGATTGATTCAAATGTCAAGACCACGTAAAATGTACAGGCACCCATGTTCATAAAACACTCTTTAACTTATTGTAAACAGCTGTGACGATGACCAAATAAATGTATTGGTCATTCAGTGTTGGAGCATGGTAGAATTATAGCTCCATGGTTGGGGGTAGGTCCTTTGTGAAGTAATACAAGGTGTGTCAAAGAATAGGAGGGAACCAGCAAAGGTTGAGAGGCCTTGTACGGGTATAGAGGCATAATAGGTTTTACAGTCACGTGATTCTACCACGTGACTGTGTGTTTGAGACGCCATATTTGCCGGTCAATGACCAGAGGCAAGATCACGGTTCATGACCGTAACCATGACCGGCAAGATGGCTGCCGTTGCGGTAGTCGGGGCCAGTGACGTCAGCTGAAAAAAACCTCTATAGACCTTTCTTTTGTTGATGAACAATCCGCGCTGGTTGGCATCGAGGGCCGAATATTAGCAAAACATTCAATTGCGGGAACAAAATGTTGTGACCAAATTCAACATTTCTGCCAACTTTCAATAAGAACAAAAATACATATTTATGATTGTTTGCTTTATTTTTCCGCAAGTTCAACACTATTTTTGAATATTTGTGTAACATTCTTCAAAGCTGTGGCTATCCGTTTTTGCTTTGCATTTATCGCTTCCCATAGTTTTCCAGCCTTGGGTGGCAAAAAACTTGGGCTGTGATGTTGCAAAAGAAACGTCTATAAACGCTCGGTTCCAATGCCTGAACGCATGCGCATTGGACCATTTTCCCCGACTTAAGTAATAAACATACGGTCACCTCTTACTTTTTACGAAAGATTCGACCTTTATCAATGATAGGCCGTATCCGAAATTACGGCTACGGCTAGGGCTACGACTGTTGCTAAGGGTGTTGCTAAGGACGTCCTATACTTCAACGCATGATGACGCGGAAATCTCTAACCGTTGCCGTAGCTGTAGCCACCAATTCGGACACGGCCTATAGTGTAGCTAAACGGTGTACTGAACAACCATTGGAAATAATTATTGTCGCTCTTTGTCTTGTAGTAAACAAAGGGCTCGATCGCAACATTAATCAACTATCTGAATAACGTTAATCTTCTTGCAACTTTGGTATAAAAAAAACAGGGCCAACTACGGTAATCAGTTTAGTGTGAAAAGTACTATAGATTCTTACGGCCGGAGATTGAAAAAGTAAATAAACTCACCCAAAACGCTTACCCTGTGCAACCCCTCTCAAAACTTTGTACGTTTTTTTTATTTTATTTTTATTATTATTACTTTTAGTTGTTATCGTATTTATTCATTTAAATATTTCTTTATGTCTGTTTATCTATTTACTTATGTTTGTTAGTATTGTTACTATTAGTATTATTATTGATTTATTTGTGTGTTTATATGTATATTTCTGCAAAAACCCAATTGGGGTTGGGCTGAAATAAATAGACTGGCCCAGTGTAAAATGGGTTCTTTTCTGAAATTGATTTATACAATTGAGGAACACGACGACGATCTTGGCAGCTCAATCAGAAAAACAGGCCGGTTGATTTGAGTTCCTCTCAGCCTCGTTTTGGTTACAGTGGATTGCGTCGAAGAACACTATACAGATTGCCGCACCATGAAGATAAACAGCAGCAGGCCCAAATGTCGTCATTTCAAGCAGCCTGTGGATCGCAACAAGACAGCCAGGCGTCCGGCCGCCATCACCCCATACCCTCATACGTTTTGTTCTTCGCAAAACAATGCAATTCAATCCCCGAAGATCAAACAGCTTTCTCTTTCTTCCACCCCTTCTGTTAAGTTAAGTCCCCCCTTAGTCTATAAGTTAAACAACCTGGTAGTAACAACACACTGCCCGTTTTCTCAATCGATCCATTGATGCCGTTGTGAAGTTAAAGGTCCACCTCTTAATGCTCTCTCGCCCCTCTGTGTTCTTTGTCCGTGAACATTTGTGTATGTAGTTGGTCCAACTACGTTTAGATCCGTTACATGTAAGATTACCTGCATCAGTACAGTGCAAACCCAGTACGGGGTAAAACCAATGAGGAGTGAACCCTGTACATGGTAAAGAATTTTACATATTATTTGCAAATTCCAAGAGAGCTCATGTTTGGGTTTTTAAAAAGTTTTTTTAAGGCGTTAATTCGCGTAGCATTGTGTTATATCGCCGTACGAATGTGTTTATTGCCGTAGCATTGCGTTATATCGCTGTATTACTGCGTTATATCGCCGAACTATTGCATTATATCACCGTTATTCCAATATATCGACGTATAATTTTGCGTTATTAACGATGATAGCGCCGTCATATCGCATTGTCCTCCGTACTATTGCGTTATATCGCCGTATTCTTGCTTTATATCCCCGTATTCTTGCGTTATATCGCCGTACAATCGCGTTTTAAAGCCGTATTGATAACGTTATGTCGTTTTGTTATTGCATCATATCGCCGTACTATACATTGCAATAAAGTACGGCAATAGCTTTAGCAATAGTACGGCAATAAATTACAATAGTACGGCGATATGTCGCCGAAAGAAACCATGAGAACTGGCGAATATGAGCCACGCTGAATGGTGAATCCGCACCACACAAACACGTGTCGGTATGACAGTGAAGGAACAATGGTCATCTAAAATTGACGGTCCATCTGATCATCTCAGAGGAAATGTGGCGTGTCGTGGCCGAGTGGTCTAATTCATCGGACCCAAGCTCCGGTGTTGTCAGCAGCACAGGGTTCGAATCCCAGTCAAGACACTTGTGCCCTTGAGCCAAGGCACTTAACCATAATTGTTTCGTAAAAAGTTGGGAAGGTGGTTCATTCTGCTCTACCAGCCAGGCTCCCAGTGGATGATACCCATGCCTACATCCTTACGGACTGTGAAGGGGGTAACCCTGTTTCAGCCCCAGGAGTAGGTGGCAACGTGCCCCTCTTGTGAGTTGATTTTTGTCAACAGCCCAAATCAGTTGTAGCCCTCACCTTGAGTGGCCGTTCGGCTTGTGAGTTAGGCGATATCACATAAAATAAACCGTTTTTTTTTTAAATAAGGCCATTCTCCTATACTGTAAAAGGAGGTCCACTGTCTTTGACCTCTAAGAGAAATGCTGGGATGCAACCACGACACCTCTTCTCAATTAAAAATAATAAACTCATCGTTTTGACTTTCTTTACCCATTCTAAATTAAGACGATGCTCAATCAACATTCGTTTCTCCAGAGGATGCCTTCAGAGAATCGGTTGTTCTTCTCGACCATTAAATGTTCCATTGTATCAACTTTCGTACTAGACATCTCTCCACTTTCTTTGTCCACCTCTTTGTCCATTGATTGGAAATTCCCAACAACTTTTTCGAGTGGAAGCTTCCACGAGTCAAGACACCTAAGGTCTGCACTAACAGCCCTTTGTGCATCAGAGACACCTATCCACTTCCCTTTGTTCAAACAGTAACAACATATCATTATACCCCCCCCCCCCCACCCCACCTCCGCACCACCCCTCCTCGATTCCACCATCACTTTCAATCGATTGCTTTAATAGAAGTCAAATCACATAAGATGAAACAACACTGGGGGGAAAGTTCTCCTATATCTCGGATCAACGCCGTTGTGTGAACTCATCTTCTGTCTCCAAGTACAAGGATTGCTCAACACAAGGCTCCCGGTGGCTAAATATCCCTACCCACGCCCCCTCTTTAGACACCTTAGCCCCAAATAATGACACCCGAGGGAGTTGACTCTTGAGCCCCCTCATCACCAACTGACTGACATTCGGGTATTGCACTTATACCCCCCACCCACGCGTCTTAAAAGAAAAAAAGAGAGAAAAAAAAAACATAAAAAAATACACCGACAGTTATACCCCCATTTGTTTTCCAGTTTCTACGCGTTGACTTTACATTGTGTACTCTGCCGTGACTTCGTTCAATGGGTAATCTGTTTTGGGGAAGCATTAGACGCAAGAAAGAAATATAATCCACACCGTAAAAAAAAAAAAAAAAAAAAAAAATGTCGTTTAAAGACCCCACTGTGAATGAGGTCGAACAAAGACCTTGATCTCCTGGCTCTGTTTACACGTTGAGGGTTTTGTTGTATAATGGTGTGGGTTTAAAAAAACGTTCCACGTTATGAACGTTCGAAAACATCCCCGTATGGAATTTCATAAGAGGTAGTCATAAGGAGCGGGGGGGGGGGGTTGTCTCACCTTTTTCGATGACAATGGAGCGACTTGTGTTGTGTGGAATCTCTGTGAATGACACTCGGCTAAAAAAAAAAAAAAAATCCCCGGCAATTAGGTGTGACGTCACAATGCCTGGAATGAACACTTTACGGTAAGAATAGAGCCGTGTTTGTAATTGCACGGTATCCTATTCGCAAAGTGTTTCACCGCAGGCTACGCGTCCACCAATCAAGGGAAGTTGTAACGATTTTCTTCTACAGCAGGCCTTTATTAGTTTATTTTTGGGTTGTGTGTGTTTGTTTCCCTGTCTTTCTGCGAGATTAAATTTACCCCAATTCTGGTTCGTCCCACTTTGCTCGTCTGTAAACCACGCTACGACCATCAAGTGGACATTTGCAGTGTGTATGAAAGGGGAGGAATAGTGCTTGAAGGCTGTGTAAATCGGGTAATATTGAAACGATCACTGTGTTGCATATAGCTCACACGGTATACTGGTGGTCGCGGTGGAATTTTCCCTTGGAATAATGTGTGCCTCAAATACTGGTGATTTTCTGAGAAATGAGTCAACGATTAATTAGTTCTGATCTCGCGAGTGCGAAACTCGACAAACATTAAAAACATAAACATACGGTTTCATATCTGTTGATGATCGAAGGCCGACAATACCACAATTTGTTAGATTAATTATTGAAACATATTTGGCAATACGGGGTGGTCTTGGGGCTGGGGGTGTCTTCTTTTTTCTCCTTCTTTTTTTTTTCTTCAGCAAATTAATTCCAATACTGTGGGTTTTCATGCCCCCCCCCCTCCCCTTATCATTTAATCGACCTGATGTGGACAATTCGTTCAGCTTCTCAAAGAGGCATCTCCTTTAAAGGCTTACGTTTTACGGAGATTCAAAGCACGTTCATTGTTATTATTACGCACTCTGGAAAAAAAACTCCCGGTCAGAAATTATCCAGTTCCGAGTGTCCCAGGGGACTGGCCCGTTTCTGGGTCAGTCTGCACCGGAACCTGTGTCAAAAATGACCCAGAAAACAGTCAAGGCTGACGCAGAATCCAAGCTATTTTTTTTATTTTTATTTTTTTTTTTTTAAAGCCGGTTTCCGGGTCAGACTGCCCCAGAAATGGGGTCAGGCCCCCCGTGCTCTCCCGGGATGCGGCTCAATTCTGACCCGCACTCTAAAAACGTCGGACAAAAATTATTGGGTAAAGTCATTTTGACCAACGTTTGGTCGGTAATGATCCCATTGTTGGTCAAAGTTAGAAATATTTACCCAACTTACATGAGTTGAGTTGGTCAATTTAAAGATACCTGTTATTGGTTAATCTAAACTAATATTGGGTGACTGCAATAAGCCCAAGCCTGATGGTCAAAACTTCCCTAGTAATTGGTCGTTTACCTTTACCTTTACAGAAGTGCTTATGGCTAAACACAACTCCCAAATTGTTTTATGCAAGGACATTATTGGGTTGTGACCATCATAGATTATTCAGAAATAGTACGGTACAGTTCAAATCTGTTCACACAAGAGTGTTTCAGTTGAACAAAAATACACTGAGTGATATGAATGGGTAGCGTTACTGTTTATTTGCTGACTTCTTCTCCCTCCCTAATTCCTTTCATGGTGTTATTGTTGAATCAGAGTGAAAAAGGTGTTTTAACCTTATTGTTATGTTTTGTTTTTATTAAAACAAAAAACAATCCCAACAACAGCCCTTCCCAAAGGAACGCAGTTCAAATTGAATTTGTGCACAAAAACTACACCCAAGAGCAAACATACTTTGCCCAACATGAGCAAAATGTATCGACCAACAAAGAGCAAAATGTTTGACCAACAAAAGAGAAAAAAATATATTGACCAACAATGAGCATATTATTTTGACCAACAAATGAGCAAAATTATTTGACCAACAAAAGAGAAAAAATATATTGACCAACAAATGAGCATAATTATTTTGACCAACAAATGAGCAAAATTATTTTGACCAACAAAAGAGCAAAATTATTTTGACCAATAAAAGAGCAAACTTATTTTGACCAATAAAAGAGCAAAATTATTACGACCAATAAAATAGCAAAATTATTTTGACCAATAAAAGAGCAAAATTATTATGACCAATAAAAGAGCAAAATTATTTTGACCAGTAAAAGAGCAAAATTATTTTGACCAACAAAAGAGAAAAAATATATTGACCAACAAATGAGCATAATTATTTTGACCAACAAATGAGCAAAATTATTTTGACCAACAAAAGAGCAAAATTATTTTGACCAATAAAAGAGCAAACTTATTTTGACCAATAAAAGAGCAAAATTATTACGACCAATAAAATAGCAAAATTATTTTGACCAATAAAAGAGCAAAATTATTATGACCAATAAAAGAGCAAAATTATTTTGACCAGTAAAAGAGCAAAATTATTTTGACCAACACAAGAGTCAAACTATTATGACCAATTAATGGCTAATCATGAGTTACCAATAAATGGGAGTAACTATTTTGCCCAATTTGATGGTCAATGGCCAACTTCGCTGGGTAACAACATACCAATTCCGAAGGCAGTTGGTATGTGGACCAACGTTGGTCTAATTGTTGGTCTTTCGTTACCCATTTTTTTTTAAGAGTGCGGGAGTCTTTTATAGAGTGGGCATGCGAATAGAGAAGTTGATGACGATTGGGGACAAACCAACCGTCAGGTAGCGACTGTAACCCCCCCCCCTCTCCCTACCCGAGGTGTCAGACTGGAATTCTTCGGGATGAACGGCAGGTGAAGAAACCACTGAGCCAACCCGAATGCCTTCAATGTGGCGTGGCCGAGCGGATAAGAGAGCACCGGACTCAAGCTCTGGTGTTTCTGATCAGCAGAGTGTGGGTTCGAGTCCCGGTCGTGACACTTGTGTCCTTAAGCAAGATACTTAACCATTATTGCTGCGTCCTTCGGATGGTACGTAAAGCGTAGGTCTCGTGTGTTGTGTAATGCACGTAAAAAGAACCCAGTGCACTTATCGTAAAGAGAAGGGGGTTCGCCCCGGTGTTCCTGGTTTGATTGGCAGCATATTGCGCCACACCACCTTGTAAACCATTACATGGTGCTATGTAAAGGAATAGATATAATACTTCAATACGTAGCTCCACAATACCTTGCAGGAAAATACTGACTGTTGCAGCGCTTAGCGTCACTGAGCGACGGAATGAGCGCTTTATAAGAAGCTACTATTATTATTTTTATTATTATTTAATGTGTTCAACACTATTTGGCTAAGCACAAGATGGTGTGTCGTGACCGAGCGGTTAAAAAGCTCAAGCTTTCGTGGTTTCTGATCAGCAGAGTGTGGGTTCGGATCCCGGTCGTGGCACTTGTGTCCTTGAGCAAGATATTTTACCATGAGAATACTTGCCGTTGAAGAGAAAGAGGCTAACCCCCAGTGTTTCTGGTTCACATAGCAAGCAGGGCTCGCCCTTAACATAGCCCGGCGTACATTGTCTAGTAGTAAAAAAATGCTATGGGCTAGTAAACACCACTTCTCAACTTGCCCTTGGGCTACTAAAAACACACAACCTACTAGTTTAAAATGCTAATTTCTTCTTTTCAGATGTGAATAATTAATGTATAAAATGTGTTAATCGTTATTGAGTGTGTGAATATAACTTCATTTGTTTAAAATCTGGGCTACTAAAACTTCCTGGGGGCAAGTAAAATGTACAGTTTACTGGCCCGGCGGGCTACTTTACAAAAAACTTAAGCGCAAGCCTGGCAAGCATCTTTGTTTACATGTTTCCTCAGAAGGCTTGCGAGCTACAGCGATTAAGTTCACTTATGAGGCATCCAGTGGGTCTCATTACCAGAAATACATAATAATAAAAGATGTGAATGCACTGGCTGTCGAAAAAAAAAACGAGTCTCATGAACGTAAGAGGAACGTATAAGAAGTACATCTATTTGTTTTGGTTACAAATGGAGTTTCAAATGCCTCACTTCATTTGCAAACAATTTGAATCGTATTATTGCAAAACGAAAAAGAAAGCAAATCCACAAGAGTATAGGTACTTTATTACAAGTGATTATTTACTTGTGTATTTATTGTATCCTTGCTAGGTTTGAGTTTGTGAAGAGCAATGTTAACTTTCAAATGATCTGAAATGAAGATAATGGTAATGGCAAAATTTTTATGGGGGGATTAAAACAAAACGCACACGGGGCCACGCCCCTTTACCCTATTGATAGCACTAAAACCATACGTTCAACGATCGATCTTTACACTGATCAAACGGCCACGTCACACGGGGCAATTTGCGGCCCAACCGGGGTCAGGCAACTTCCAAACAGAAAATCGTATTATGAAAACATAATTACACATCTCAGTTTCCGCTAAGTTGCACGAGAAAAGTGAAATCTCCGGTTATAGCGAATTGTTGCAGTAGGTTCCCACTCCAAGTCGCCTGTGAAAACATTGCCGAGTGGAACACGTCCCTTGGTCTAAGAATTCAATGATCCCGATGTGTTACTCCCATTCGCCAACCGTACTCACATGTGACGACAACCACATTTTGTATCAATGCAATGGGGGGTTGTCACGACAAAATAATAAAATTATATTCTGATCGATGTGCTTATTAACAGATGACTGGAAAACAAGGTTGGTGGCTGTGATGGAATCGTTCAAGCAAAGAATATGACATTTGCTGGTACTCGATGTTATTTACCGTAATGCCAACCCGTAAAAGAACGGCTGAAAATGGGTTCCTCGTTTTGTTCAATGCGAAGTGGAACTCGTTTTTGTTTTTTTGTTTTTATAAGTCGCCATCACTCATTCAAGCCGTCATTTTATTACAAATAATTGCATACAATTGTACTTTCCTTCCTTACGGGACGATCGGATCATGGTGATCCAGATGTTGAGGTGGTTTTCCAACGGCACTTTGTTTCAGAACCATTACAGCTAAGAGATTATTACCGTGTCTTACTTATTGCGGTAACTTACTCGCTGGCATTGTGTAGTTTCAGGTTCAGAGTTGAACCTTGGTTTTGTTTTACCGTTTTATTTACATCCGTTGGATCGCGCATGTCACCAAGTGGTTCCCTTTGCGATCGAGGAAAGAACATTCTGTAAAAACTACAATTAAAGGAACATTATACAGAATTGGTTTTTGCTAACAAAACTGTTGCTGCTGGCAGTGTAAGCACTTTATGTAATCCACCATATACATAAATGACAAACCTGTAGAAGTTTGAGATCGATCGGCCATCTGGGTCACGAGAAAATAGTGAAAAACCGATTACACATTTGCATGAAATCATATAGATTCAACAAATGAATAAAACGCTCACTGAGCGATAAACTCCAATCGGAAAATTAGTTTATTCATTTCTCATCAAATATGGCATTTCAGACATAAATATTTCAAGGGATATTTTCTACTATCATCATCATTAGACCGTGTAAGTTTAGTAAATCTGTGATCAAAAAGTATATTTTACAAGTTCTTTTCTTACCAATTCTGTAATTCCTTTAACAAACAAAATGTGCTTTAAACAGTATTTTGAACTGGTCAGCAGTTTCAACCAATTTATCATCATGCTGTAAAGGGTGCGCACAACATTGGTAAGATTGAAAATATAAATGGTTCACAGAATTGCACATAACTTACGTGGTATAAAGATGGCCATTGAAAAGTTTCCCTTGAAATAGTTTTGCTTGAAATGCTACATAGTTGTTAGGAAATGAGTACAACAATGACTCTCAGCGGCGGCGCTACGGGGGGGGGGGGGGGGCCGCCCCCAGTTTTTTCCCCGATGGCGGAAATTGAGTTTAATCCCAAACGATTGCACCCAATGTGTTACAATGTTGTTTGCGCTGTAAATAATAAACTCAATTTCATCCATCATAATTAGCTGGCACCATCAAAAAAGCCCAATACACTTTCCATCTCCGGCAATGTTAATAAAATGTGGATTTATTTATCTGTACAAGCTTGGAAACTTGCTATAAATAGAAATGCATTGTCTGCCCAAAACCGTAAGCAGCCATTGTACACGCAGTTCGCACAACACGTCACATTCACACAGTGCAAAATCTTATTTCAGGAGTGAATTGTAGGCTTATACAGTACATTATAGACTTTGTTTGCCCCCCCCCTAAATTTAAGTTTGCCTCCCCTCCTGCCCCCCCCCCCCCCCCCCAGATTAACAGGTCTGGTGCCGCCACTGTTTATCGCGCGTGTCCAAAACCCGACGTTTGGAAACAGTGAAAACATATAGAGGGGATTTTCACTATTTTCTCACGACTCAGAAGACCGATTGAGCTTAACATTTCACGGATTTGTTATTCCATGTATGTTTTGGGTCGCATAAAGTGCAGATACTGGTCTTTGACAATTGCAAATGTTGTACATGTGCTTTTAAGAAAATGTAAATAGAATCAGACTCAAACAACTTGTTCTAACTCATACATTCTCGCTTAAAGTTTTAGATTGAAATGCACTACAAATGATTTTGTCCCTAGTTATTCAATCGATTTGAGTGAATTTCAGTCGCAAACTCTAAGAGTGTTACGTTCATTTCTAGCTAAGGAGAACGCAATACAACAGCCCGGGTGGATAGCTTGAGCCGTGCGTTGCTGCTGCAGAACGAGCAATGGAACGTGCTATCCACCGACCGACAGAGGGCGTTGGTCTTTTTGAGGGGCATCGAACTCTTTACGGTGTTCGTCACAGGTCACGGGGTAGTAAACTCCTCACACCTGTAGAAACGGACAAAGCAAAACGGGGAAAAAAATCTCTTTTTTCAAACAACACGATTGTTCTGAATAACTACATGCCAGCATGCAATGTTGAAATTGTCTTCTCAATTATTCTTCAAAGTTCTGAAAAAAACTCTAGCTTCAGTTAAAATCCTTCCAGACATCGTTTCAGTTCGGAGTAGTTTTTTCTGTTTTTTACTTCTTTGTTTAGACTCTGCCAGGGTCAAACTTGAGGTCATTTCCATTATACCTTTTTTCTTTGCATTTTTCTTTATGCAAAAGCTATTTCAGTGAGGGCCGCGGCTGTCAGCACATGTTGATATTATTTTAATGTTTATGTTGTCTTAAATTAACCACGTCGTACACACTGGTCAGCTCGTATGCCGTGATATCCCTAAGCTGGACCGTGCCACACATCCTACTAGAGGGGGTGCCAATCAACAGGAGTCATGGATTTGGTTAGGAGGGGGGCAGGACAAAACTCTTGCCAGCATCATTAGTACGTACAGAATCGGTATATCGATTGTCAATTGTAGATTAAACAAAAATCATGAAACTTAATTAATTAAGCAAACAATTAAGTTTAACTTTACCCCAGGCAATACCTAGACATGTACACAACACTTTAATATACTTTTTCAATCGTTGAAAAAAAAAAAAAAAAAAAAAAAAAAAAAGCAGCCTATAAACCATGAAACACTCTTTTCAGTATGTGCTGACAACGTACCACGGTAGCGTTGAAACCAAACAAATCCATTGCTGGAGGGTTAAAAAAAAAAAAACATTTACATAATAGCAATAAATAACAATGAAAACAAAGAAAACAACAGTAGCAACAACAATGTAATCGATATTCATACTCAAAGCCTATACTCAGCACGAAGTTGGTACATTGTGCTGAGCTTGTTTGGGGGGGGGGGGGGGAGTCAAATGGCGTTTGAGAAGAAGAAAAAAATCGTTATCAAATCAAATCTATTTGCGGATATGCAGAGTAACAAAATTGTATCTTGCAAAACATAAACCGTTAAAGGCTGCTATACCCAAACCGTGAGCCCCAATATCTTCATTCAATTTTCACAGGTACAAATTATGATGTTTTTTTGAAAAAAAAGTAGAAGAGCTGGTAAGGTTGTACTCTTCAAACAGCCGATGGTGTATCATCTTTGAGGATTTTTTTTTTCTCCCCTGAATCCTTGGGGATAAAAGTGAATGCTCCTCTTTTAAAGGAACATTACAGAATTGGTTTTTGAAAACAAAAACAGTTGCTGGCAGTGTAAGCACTTTATGTAATCCACCATTATACATAAACTGACAAACCTGTAGAAGTTTGAGATCGATCGGCCATCTGGGTCACGAGAAAATAGTGAAAAACCAATTAAACATTTGCATGAAATCATATAGATTCAAATAATAAATAAAACGCTCACTGAGCGATAAACTCCAATCGGAAAATTAGTTTATTCATTTCTCATCAAATATGGCATTTCAGACAGAAATATTTTAAGGGATGTTTTCTACTATCATCATCATTAGACCGTGTAAGTTTTATGTAAATCTGTGATCAAAAGTATATTTTACAAGTTTTTGTCTTACCAATTCTGTAATGTTCCTTTAAAAGAGGAGGTGCAACATACATTTTTTAAAGGTTTATTTATGAAAGCTCATAATAAGAGTAATATTATTATACACGAACCGTTCGTATAAAGTGCAATACACGCGGTTTCCCATACGCTGTAGAGAGCGATTAGAATTAAAACAAACAAATTAGCCAAAGTTTAACAAAAATAAGTTTTTAGAAGGTGTTGAAACTGATCCAGAGTTTTAGATGATTTGGGGTGGAGTTTGTGCCAAAGAGTGGAAGAAGACTTAGACACACACAAACAAAAAACACGCTGGCCGTGTGACGTTGTTTATGCCGGTGGATAGTTAAGTAAGTGGAGTCTCCTGACGATGACTAGAGCAAGCTAGTCGAAACGTCGAGATCAAAAAGAACTCACTCCGCGGCAGTGCAGTTAACTACGAGAAGTCCCCCCGATCCACAAAGCTAAAGTAGTAGTCCAGGCCGATTTCCTACCTCCCGCCCAGGTAGTAGTTAATAAGCAGGACAGTTCTTTTCAGAACGGAGAAGTCTCCCGAATTCCCCCCAAAAAAAAAAAACTACTCCGCGGTAGTAGAATAAATAGCAAGACAAGTTCTCTAAAGAACAAATCTACACAGCAAGTAGATATTTTTTTACACATGGTGTTACCGCAAACTGAATATATACTAAGTGGACATTGGGATTGAGAATCGAGTTTACTCGGATATTCATATTGTGTATAAGATCTTTTTGTTGCGTAACCGTCGATACAGTTAGAGGAGTACAATGGTTGTGTATATTGTACACAATCCGTTGTCTAAAGAAAGCCAGTAAAGTCGCGTTTATTATTATTTTTGAATGAGTTATGCAATAATTAGTGGATTTGCTGCTGGGGGGGGGGGCACAATAAATAACTGAAAATGTTCATTGCACGTCGCAATGCTTTCACAGGGAACCATCTCGGAAATGTACGGATTTTTCCTTTTCTTTTCCCTTCTTTAAGTTTCTACTCTTTATCGATGCTTTCAAAACCTCTGCATCACAATCAGTGCGTTTCTGAGTAACAATTGGAAATAAAGACGGGGAACGAATCCACATACATTTTGGATGAGTTCCAAAGGTTTTTTGTGTTTTGGGGGTTTTATTTGTTTGAGTTTTAAGCTCACTGAGTCCATAGCAGCTATAACTCCAAGTAGACACAACTTAGAAAATGAAGGCCAGAAATATGAGATGGGAAGTTTTAAAAGTGTGGTGGCCCCTTGCTCTGCCAGACTGCTATACCTGTTAATTACATTGCAAGGGGTGACTTACCACACTACTGGGGCTTAAGCAAGAGGGGTCATTGCAGTGGATATCCAAGAAATTAACTAAAGGGGTGCTAAATGAGCTTTAAAGGCACAGTACACGTTTGGTAATGACTATGAAATTAATGGCAATAAAAACTTACTTGGTAAGATGTACAGCAACGTTGGGATAGTATCATGATTTTGAGAAACATTTCACTTCGAAGTACTGCTGTTATGGAAAAAGATATCACTTTTAATCCCCTCAAAATTTGAATCTGAGAAGCGTTTCGTCATAAACGTTTCTCCGATTGTGTATTCCTATTAGGAAATTATTCTTCATGGTGGACATGAACCGCTCCAGATTTTTGGCGATACCTCAAAAAAGCTAACACCTTTTGAAATGAAACGTTCACATGTTAGTTTATGGTATATATCTACATTTATATAGTTTTGAAACAAACATGAACAAACAGTAGGTTCCAATTGCCAAACGTGTAACGATGCCTTTAAGGGGGGGGGGGGGGAAATAGAGGAAAAGGTAACCAACTCAAACATAAGCACATGCTTTTTCTACAACCGTCACACAAATGTTGCATACAAGCTGTAGCACAGCAAACCGTAATTAAAATGAAAAGTAGAGCATGATAAAGTGGAAAGATAACTGCGAAATGTTGCTCTAGAAAGATTGCCGAGAAAGAGAGAGAGAAAAAAACGTACCGTTCGTTCGAGGCTGGCACGCGGGACACGGCGGGAGTCACGTGCAGATTTTTATTTTCTGCGATCATTTTGAAAGATGTGCTGTTTTTGTGGGGTTATTAAAAAGTAAACTTTGTTGGAAGATTCTTGTCTGAATTCCTTTAAAGGTATTGTACACTTTTGGTAACAGCTCAAAATCAGTGTGATTCAACATATGCATGGACAAACAAACCTGTGAAAGTTTGAGTTCATTTGGTACTCGAAGTCACGAGAAAATAGTGAAAAGAGACCTTATGTTTTAGTTTGTTTGTTTTTTCTGTTTTTTTTTTTTTTTTTTTTTTTTTTTTTTTTTTTTTTTTTAACATTGAGTTTTTATCACGCGTGATAAAACTTTTGTTTTTACTCATTTCTCAGAATCGATAGCATTTTAGGCAGAAATATTTTAATGAACCCTTTCTACCATGACTTACTTTAATCCGTTGATATAATGGCACGAGACCTTTCGGTTCTATAACAAAAGAAACAAATGCAACCTATTGAACGTGAAGGTTTATTTGATGGATTGATTGACTTGGTTTTTTAAATTGATTTATTCATTGATGTATGGCCGATTACAAACACAAAACGAGACATCACATTTTTGGAGTGAAACACAAGCCCGGTGATTGGGGATGACCACCCCATGAATTAACAATTATAATAAAATAAAAACAAACAAACAAACAAACGAACGAACTCCACTCTAAAAGGGCACTGCACAGACAACATAATAAAATAAAATGACTTAACAAATAGACAAATACAGTGTTAAGTAAAACATTACTACAACAAACAATTTTGTTTTTATATTCTAAAAGAGTACAAAAATAACTCCAATGTTTCTAGAGACTATGTTAATTATATACCATGTTATCTTGGATTCACAATATTCGACCCTGTGTATTTTTAGAGGACCTTTCTTATAAAATGCATATACCGGCAAGAAGAGAAAGTTCACACATAGAATCAAGAATTGTGAAAAAATAACAGCTGGACAAGTTTTGAGATTGTGACTCAAGTCAGAAGATAAAAGGCTATGATTGTTATGCTTCCTTCTAGTGTGCTATGCACAACTTGTGCCCGCAGGAAGTCCAGGCTTTGTGGCTCTTTTGTAAAGATTTGATGGAGAGAGTAGCATGGTCATCGGTTCTTTTCTTTTTTTATTAACCAGTGATGTACCGTACCTTTATGCCATGTTTCTTAAATACTAGATAATTATAGGTAACGAATTTATTCTTTCAAAATTCATTGATGTACAAAAAATCATAATAGGGGATTGGAATGAATGTACTCTTTAAAAAAATAATAATAAATAAATAAATAAAAACATTCTGACATTTCACCATGGTCTGTGTCCCGTGGTACCGACTTGGAAGATTCTCTTTCAAAAGATAAAATAATGGTGAGTATTCCCTTTTGGAGAATCTTGAAATCTCTCGAAACTAAGGTGAAGGTACACCCTTTCGGAAACCAATGATGTGCCATCCTTTGTTTTTGTAAACTAGAGGGTTGCAATGAAGGCATTGTAATGTTAGAGAGGGGTATTGTTCTTCTTTGTTTGGTCAGCAACGTCTTGATGTACAGTTTGAGGTGTTTCGACCACTTGTTTCATCTCTGGTGATACACGATGAAGCCCTATTCAATGACAGCTGTCTCGAAACCTATATGGTGGGGGATGTGTGTTACATAAGTAAGGTTTGCAAACTGTTCGTCACGACCTTCTCACCAACACCAACATCAACCGCGTCTTTAAACGTATTGTACACTTTTGGTAACAGCTCAAAATCAGTGTCCACATTTTGTGTGATTAAACATATGCATAAACATGAACAAACCTGTAAAAGTTTGAGCTCAATTGGTCATCGAGGTCATGAGAAAATAGTGAAAAGAGATCTTATGTGTTTTCTGGGTTTTTTTTCAAATCATCGCGCGCGATAATTACTATTGTTTTACTCGTTTCTCAGAAACGATAGCGTTTTAGGCAGAAATATTTTAAGGAACCCTTTCTACCATTACTTTAAATCATGTAAGTTATGTGTGAATCTGTGATCATTGTGTTTTTCGATCTTACCAATAGTGTACGTGGCCTTTAACATCGATTTAAAAAAAAAAACTTATGGTTTTCTTGTTCTTGTCCTTCACTGTTGGGCAACGTATGGGATAAGTCCATCATCTGAAACTGATCGAATGCGCCAGTCAGTTGCAAGTAGCTATAGCAACATTATCAGTACGGGATCTTTGTACGAAAAGACACCGCGCCTGCCTAGTCAACATATTTAGTCAGTGCCGCGTGTTGACCGAACCGATAAGTTGGGCAAACACGACGCTCGATGTGCTTGTGTGTATAATAGTATAAACCAACGGGCGCAGAGAAACACGCGGGGTCGAATGTGCGTGCATCTTGACCGGGTGCGACCGAGATTTCGGCAGAAAGAGGACGAATTAGGAAGGGGAAAGAGTTGTCGATCGATGATTGGGTGGATGGATTGGAAAGGGGGAATGGTTCAATAGAATGACGTTGCACAAGCCCCCCCCCCCTCCCCCACACCACCTTTCCCCTTTTGTGTTGAAATGTTTTGGCGGGATTGCCAAACCGTTTAGACCTCGGGTTTTCTCTTTTTTCATTTTTTTTTTACGCTATCGTAAAAAATGCAAAATATCTGGTGTTCTTTGTTTTTGTGTAGTACGCTTTGTAGAAAACATAATGTAGCTATATTAAAAGTACGGCCGTCTTGTTTTTGCTGTTGTTGCTGTTTGTTAGGTGATGTTTTTTTTTTCGTGCTTGGCTGAAAAATCATGGCATTGATAATAACTTCGTCCTGGGAACGCAAATATACATGTAAGATCAATAAAAGGAATACAGCAGTTTAATTTTATATGCAATCCAACATGGCGTCCGATTTGCACAGTGATCCACATGGGTCCGGTGGGAATTGTGGATGTTTAGACGCGCAAAAGAACTAACACCACTTTACTCTTGGCCTTTTCATTTATTCCGAATTCAACGTGAGTTAAGATGAAGAAAACAACATAATCCGCTTCGTTGATTGGAACGGCTCTGAAAGCCTCTTCATTTCATTCCTTTGTTGGGTCTCGTGTCCTAAAAACCTGACAGCTAAACTGAACTATGGCCAAATGAAACGGACGCAGACAACTTTGCCAAACAAAGTACTTGCTGGGCAAAAAATTACGTATAAACCGTATGGAAACGGCGTGTCGTGGCCGAGCGGTCAAGCACACTGGACTCAAGCTCTGGGTGTTTCTGACTCGGCAGAGTGTGGGTTCTAGTCCCGGTCTTGACACTCTTGTGTCTTTCATCAAAGACACTTCACCATGTATTGCTTCGTCCTTCGGATGGGACGTAAACGCCGTAGGTCCCGTGTGTTGTGTAATACACGTACAAGAACCCAGTTACACTCATCGCTAAGAGAATGGGTTTGCCCCGGTGGTTCAGGCAGTGTGGCTGCTGAATGCGCCGCAGCACCTTGTCACATACAAGGTGTTACATAAATGGGTCTCGTAATTCATAAACTTCAAAAACCTGTCTGGAAATAAATAATGATAAGCGCTTTGAGACGCCCGTAGACAAAGCGCTTTATCAAATAGTTATTATTAAAACTATAGTTAGTATTAAACGCATATTTTGGCAGGGCATGACTGGAAACCTGGCCGTTGTCGGTAAACTGAGAGGGCGCGTGAAAGATTATGAATTAGGGAGGTTCCAGCTACTCGGTTTGACCAGAACGTCAACGAGAGAGTGTGAAACATTGGTCATGGACGTCACGTTCATTTCGTTTTTAATAGATAAGCTAGCATAACAAACTTACTATTCTTTTTACGTTAATATGTCTTCGCAGCCGACCGCACTTGAGCTGGAAATGACAAAAGGTGATGACGTCATCTAGCAACAGCACAAACTTGTGCGTTCACGTTTGCCTTTTTATTTTATTTTTTATCACGCAGAGTGCAGTTTAAAACGTCCCAAATTTCAGTTTATTCTAGGTGTCAATTGTGCACTACGAACCTGTATCATGCTACAGTATTCGTCATGTCCCTCGCATTCAATAACAATAAGCACAACAGTCCCTATCGCACCCTCAAGGTGCCTGACTATCTTCCCTCGAAGCCTCGGTTTTGTTTCACTGTTTCAAAATAGCGTGGAAGAAAACTTCCCCCGTGCGAAGCTATAACACTATGCACCAATCAAACATGCAAATTCTCCTTATAGCAAACACGGAGCAGACTTTCCCTTCCAGCCTCCCTTTGATTGCATTATCGTAAAGGGAGGAGGAAAAACAAGATGGCGGCTTCGCGGTAATGGTCTTTAATATAAGCCCATGGGCGCCGAGCTAGCAAACAATAAGTACATCAAGGGTTCCCATCTACTTTCTGACCTTAGCGGTATGTCACTTTCAGCTAAGTATCCCATTAATCTGCGGCCGTGCTCTCGCAACGGTGCTCTCCATTTCCAATCATCCATTCAGGTCTCTGATGGCAAATCTCTTGTTTTCCACTTGCTCTGCGGACAAGTGCAAGGCCTCATCTGATACCTCGATCGGCACCAAGAGAAAACGAAACCCTCCTGTTTGTTTCCCGCCCGAATAGTGAAGCGCGCGGGGCGGGGGGGTCACGGGGACTGTAACAACGGCGTTCCACACACCCCCTCATCGCGTAGCCTACTTTCCCACCACTAATTACAACCTAGGAGACCGACCCTTTTCCATCACTCAGCGCGCTAATTTCCCCGCATGTGACCACGAAAAGTACAAAAAATTGCGAGGATTAGAGTAAAGGCAGAACGATATGGTTTCGTGCGAGCGTGAAATCGGATCGACTCGCCGGGTCTGTCGTCTTAAAGTGAAAAACCCTCGTCCGGGTTGCCCCTTGCTACTAGCCTGGTTCAGACAGGTACAGGAGCGCCAGGCACGGAGTGGGGATCACACCCACGGCACTAGCTGGCCACAATCCCGTCCGACATCAGACACCTGTATCTCTACTCAAGCCAAACGCACGTACTTGTGTAAAGCAACTCTAGCTGGGATAAATTTAACTTGGTGACGGGCTAATCCTGCACGTTCCCCACTCGCGGCCTGATTGTATATCGTGCACTTTGTCATGTTGTACAAGGCCGATGAACCAGTTAGAAAAAGGAAAGTTTATACAATTGAAAGATTTCTTTCAACCGTGAGGACCTGCCCGGAAAAATGTCGTACGAAGTGGAAAGTTTGAGTAAGATATGTCCTCGGTTGACCCCCCGAGGTGTACTTTTTGGACGGTGGGGGCGCTTCGTGAAGAGGTGAACCATGGGATACCACCCCCATGGTCACGTCGTTGGTAATGTGCATCCATCATTTGGAATATTTTGATGTATCCGATTTCTGGTTATGGATCGGTTACTGCAAACGGCAAGGGATATACAGTAAATCAATCGGAAGACCTCAGTAATGCGTCTTATTCGGAGCAAAATATGAAAACATGGACGAGATGCTCGCCCACGTTACTGTGCGCTTGCATGATGCAATCACAGGCGAAAAAAAAACCCGCCCAGAAGATATGCTGCTTACCAAAAATTACATACTAAGCAAAAATGAACTCAGCACACCAGCTATACACCAATGAGAAATACTTAATGTTTTTCGGCTGTTTATCCATTTTGAGCTAAGTGAGATTTGTCTCTATACCTAACACATTTGTTGCATGCTTTACCAAAATGGCTTTAGTCCAAACTTCGAAAAGGTGTGTTTTGCTCTTGTAATGTGGACATAGCAAAGGATGCAGCTGTTTAAGGGTTTTCTATGGGTGGGTGGTGGAGGTTGGGGGGGGGGGTGGCATCTTTCCACTTGCTGCACTTAATAGCCTACCCATCTAGATTTCGCCGTCGACCCATTGCATCGTTTAAAAGTCAAGTTTTTGAGAGCTGATTTCTTTATACAAATTTGATTGCTAAGTTTGTAAATAATTTGATTGCTATATTTGCCAATATTATTGACAAATATTGACACAGAATCTGGTTCCCGGGGGACCTGCCAATGATCTGAGTAAGGCTGACCCGGAAACTGGTAAAAAAACAACAACTTCTGGGTCATTTTGACACATAATTCGGGTCATACTGACCAAGGAAATGGTCAGGGCACACTGAACCCAGAGTTCTTAGAGTGTATGGGGTGGGGTGGGGTGTGGGTTGGGGGGGGACATAGCTTGAAACTATTGGGATCCCACGGCACGTTATTCTCCTAGGATTCACATTATTTTAACATCTTCTGGGAAGAGAATTGGGCTCTGAAAATTCCAGCTTTGTTTTATCCTCGCCGTTTTGAATAGTGAGCTCCAGTTGTCATCGGGAGGCTGAGAGTGTTTTACAGCTAATGAGCGTTTTTACAGTGCGAGTTCTGAAGGAGTTTACGTGTTTTAGCGGAAGCTACTTTTAGTACATAAGACTCGAAGTCATGTCCACCTTATAGTGGTTGGTCTGTGGAATCCAATTGGTTTGAAGTGTCAGGAAGTCAACGCCCAGGTACTAGACTGAAAAAAAACACCAACTATTGGTTTCCCAGAATAATATGGTTCTTTTTCCGTATCCCCGTTATTACCGCAAAAACAAATCTGCAGAACCTAAAGACATGATGCGAAAATGTTATGGTACTGGTGAAAACCGTCAAAAATCTCTTATTTGGAGAACTTTTTGCTGATAAGCTGTCTACCACTAGTGGTGTGGCAACAAAGGAAGGAAAAAGGAGAAGAGGCAGACAGAGAAGATGGAGGGATGACATTTTGATGCAGGAACAGTATGGACAAGAACAGCAAATGAATAGAGGGGAATGGCAACCTCGTCCCAACGGTTTACTTTATTTCCAACAATGTTTACAATAGTAAACCTGGGAAAGGGAAACTCCTTACTCGGACCGTGATTGGACAAAACCAAATGTTAACCTTTGTCAAAACAGCCGGCCGGCAACCAATGTACAAACAGGCTATTCAATCTCGTACCGGACCACGAGACCATGACGAAAATGTGAATTTCGAAAAGCAGCCAGACTAATCTAATTTGCATACGTATCCAACAATTTTGGATATGCAAATGATCCAATACCAGGGTGAGAGAGTGGTCAACCTCGTACTGCTCGACACACCCTGGGGACGAGGTTGAGGGGAATGGCGCTTTCATGAGGAGCGCTTCATCCTACACTGGATCCAGAATGATGATAACGATACATTTATAGTTGGCACTGGAAACAATGGGATACTTTTGAACGCTAGATGACAGCAGGTAAAATTCCATTGTTTACGTAGTTCTAAGCATGCGCACATTGCCGATGTTAATGGATATACCTGGTAAGTCTGCTGCCACCTAGCGCCCCAAAAATTCCCCCACTACCTCTGAAGTACTTTCCCCATTCGTAACACTTCATCTGTCATATCTCTGTACAATAATTATGAACATCCCTAAGAACGAAGTGTGGAGTGCCGTTTCGTTTTGTGTTTGCCTGTCGATGTGAATCCATCTTTGGTGATGATCAGGTCACAAGTTCAATGTACAGATGAAAAAGGATTGGAATAAATGTACACTTCAAACATAGACAAAGAGGATACCATGTTCGGTCCCTTTATTATTTCTTGAAAACTAGAGGATTATAATTAATTTACTCTGCCATAAACTAAGGATGCATCCTTTTATGATATGTTTCTTGAAAACCAGAGGAGTGGAATGAATGTACTCTTTCAATAACCAATGATGTACCATCCCTTTATGGTATGTTTCTTGAAAACCAGAGGATTGGAATGAATGTACTCTTCCAATAACCAATGATGTACCATTCCTTTATGATATGTTTCTTGAAAACTAGAGGATTGGAATGAATGTACTCTTCCAATAACCAATGATGTACCATCCCTTTATGATATGTTTCTTGAAAACTAGAGGATTGGAATGAATGTACTCTTCCAATAACCAATGATGTACCATTCCTTTTTGATATGTTTCTTGAAAACTAGAGGATTGGAATTAATGTACTCTTCCAATAACGAAAGATGTACCATCCCTTTATGATATGTTTCTTGAAAACTAGAGGATTGGAATGAATGTACTCTTCCAATAACCAATGATGTACCATTCATTTTTGATATGTTTCTTGAAAACTAGAGGATTGGAATTAATGTACTCTTCCAATAACCAATGATGTACCATCCCTTTATGATGTGTTTCTTGAAAACTAGAGGATTGGAATGAATGTACTCTTCCAATAACAAAGTATGTACCATCCCTTTATAATAATTTCTTTGTTTGACATGTTTCTTGACATCAAGAGTACGGGCGTGAATTTACTGTGCCGAAAACCACCCAAGAAGTCGTTCATACGTGGTAATGACACAACATGTGTATCCCAAAATTGTCACCTTTAGTCGGCTAGAAGTCAATTAAGACAAATGCTCATAAAATATTTCGCTTGGTATGTATTATAACTATTTTACTGAATTTTGATTTGATTGGATTCGATTTATTTGGCCGACTGCAACGAGAATGCAAACAATTACACACAAAATGTTAACATAAACAAAACGAAAATGAGAAAATCACATTAAAATACAAGAAAAACAGTACAAGAAAAAAATACAGTGTTTGCCGAGGATAACACACAAAGTCAAAGGCCTGTACTTGTCCACTGTGGTCCTCTGAACGAAAAAAAAAGAAAAAAAGGACACAGTCGGACGAGGAATTAAGAAGGCCAAGAGCAAACAAGATGACGAAAACAAACTGAAGCAAATACAGGGCGGTACTAGTAAAATAAAAAATATATTGAATTTCAAGATTAATAATATTTTAAGACTGTGAGCCCAAACTTAATTAAGAGAGATAATGTAATCAATTAGTCAGTATATTACATTGAGTAAATATTCGATACAAAAGAAAAAGAAGAAACGACAAAATTAGAATTGGCTAAAATAAACGAAGCCAAATATATGAAGCCGCACCAGGACCGTAGATTAAAGAAAATGTTATCGTTTTGTTATTGAGTTAATACTTGTTTCCATTGATACATTTATTTTAATTTGTAATTTGTTTGTTTGTTTTATTTGTTTATTTTGGAGCAATACAAAGTGCGTAAATAATTACCTCTCACGAACGCGCACAACACCAAGTTAAATCCCCTACGTTTTTTTTTTTTACTCCCGCTTTGATGTGACTAATAATTGATAGATTAATGTCAACAAAACCTCAAAACAGGTGTACAACCATTGAAAATCGACGTTCAAGCGACGACCGACGAGAATTCATTCTTTCATTAAAGCCGCATTCAATTGACGGGAAGCTTTTATCGCGCTCTCCCTCCAAAAAAAGGGGAGAAAACACAATTTCAAGTAGTGATGCGACAGTGACATCCAATCAACTTTTTTTCCCCCCCTTCCCTGTGTATAGTTCTTTTAATCAGACTAGTGAGACCAGAACAGAAAGTTTTATCACCAGGAGAATCAACCCACACACATGTTGAGTTTCTTGGAGATTAGGGCCGGCTTACCACACAATCATCGTAAACACAAAGTCATTTCCAAAATCATACTTTGACCTAATCCGAGCGGAATCCGCTGCTCCCCGGTACAAAGAGCGCCGTTTGTTGAACTCAGCGGGCGATCAGAGGCGACCAGCGTGGGGCTAGAAGATCTCCGGAGCCCCAGCGGGATTGGCAACCCCTCCACATCAATCATGTCAAACCTTCGCCAGGACAGTTGGTAATCCGGCCTCTTCTCTTTTTTTTCTTCCCGGGCCACGAAACCCACTGTAGAGTTCGGCTCATCAATTCCTCTCGTCTTTGGGATGTGGCCAGCAAACTTTGAAGGAGTTTATCCCGGAGAAATCCGTTTATAATGAAAGACCGGTTAAGGAGAAGGGAAAAAAGAAGAAGAAGAAGACAAACAAAAAAAAAGGAAGAAGAAACAGAAGAAAAAAAGAAAGAAAAAAAAAAACCGCTACAAAGAGAGAGATGGGTTTATGTACTTTTAACACTGTCAATTTACGTGCAGTCTATGTAGAGCGTAACACGTGACGGTAAGTGAGAGTTCTCTCCTAAAATGTAGACTTCAAAAATCCACGGGAGACGTCTGAGGAAACTGGGCCCAGACTACGCCGATATGTATTAATCGCATCACACTCGGATCACCGGGGGTCTTAATCTCGTGTCTCTGCGGATGACCTCAAACTTAGCGAGATTTGGCGAGAGTATGAAATTTACCGCTCGGGAGAAAGGGGTCAATGTTTGCTGTATGCCTTCGACTTTATGAAGGGGGGGGATGATACAAAGTTAACTTATGACATTGTACATGGCAGTTACAGGGCTCGCCCTTAACACTAGCCCAGCGTACATTGTCCAGTAAAAAATGCTATGGGCTAGTAAACACCACTTCTCAACTTGCCCTGTGGGCTACTAAAAACACACAACCTACTAGTTTAAAATGCTAATTTCTTTCTTTTCAGATGTGAATAATTAATGTAATTAATGTAATTAATGTAATTAAATGTGTTAATCGTTATTGAGTGTGTGAATATAACTTCATTTGTTTAAAATCTGGGCTACTAAAACTTCCTGGGGGCAAGTAAAATGTACAGTTTACTGGCCCGGCGGGCTACTTTACAAAAACCTTAAGCGCAAGGCCTGAGTTAACATGGCCGCTTCCAAATTGACGGCCTCGGCTATCATAGCTGGATCGTTGGAAAGGCCAAATCTCACCGTTGCAGCCTGCAGCAAATAGCCGTAGCCGTAGCCGTAGCTGGAGCCATTTCATGCAGACACTACTTATAGAAGCTCCGTACTTAAATGTAGCCCTAACCATGAGCATATATGTAGCCCGACCATGAACCTCAGTGAAGCCCCAACCATGAACCTAAATGTAGCCGCAACCATGAACCTAAATGTAGCCCAACAATAAACCTAAAAGCCCAAACCATGAATCTATAATGTTGCACCATCCATGATCCTAAATGTAGCCCCATCCAAGAACCTAAATGTAGCCCCAACCATGAACCTAAATGTGGCCCCATCAATGAACATAACTGTCGCCCCAACCAGGAACCTTAATGTATAAATGTGGCTCGAACAATGAACCTAAATGTCGCCCCATCCATGAACCTAAAAGTAGCCCAAACCTTGACCCTCAATGTAGCTCCAAAATCGGACCTCAATATAGCCCAGGATTAAAATGTATCGTCAATCCCACGACTGAACATAGTCCGTATTACTTAAGCAAAATATCATTAAACTGTGATTACGTTAAGCGTTGATTTTGGGGAAATATTTCAAGGGATGTTTTCTACTATCATCATCATTAGACCGTGTAAGTCTTATGTAAATCTGTAAATCAAAAAGTATATTTTACAAGTTTTTTTCTTACCAATTCTGTAATGTTCCTTTAAGGTCCAACTAGTTCACAGAGCCGGTCTTTATAACACTTAGTTAATACACCTTCACGTGACCGGTCTTCGACCAATCAGAGTGCACAAACTCTCCAAGGTACGTATTAATAAATAATAGAAACAATTGCTGTCCTTTTAAACACTCTGCTAAACTTTACCCTCCAAGTATGTCCCTAGCTCAGCAAGAAAACAAACCCTTGTAGATTAATTTTCTGGCAGTACAGAATATCCCTCTGTGATTTCCTTAGTACAAACAAATAATCAAAATGTACTCTTTTTCCAACAAACTATGTTTGTTTGTAATAAGCTCTTTTGATCTGTGGATAATGTATCCCTATTACTGTGCTTTCAGACAGTATCTCCCAATAAGTTTAGGGGTTTATGACGTCAAATTGCTTGCAGAGTGTAATGACATTATCATGAATAGAATGCTATACAATGCAGTCACAATAGTGTATGATATTATAAGCTTTGTGGTGGGAAATCTTTGTACGCTGGTAGCAGCAATCATTGCTAATTGTAGGCAATAGTTCTCCCCTCATAGCGTCCATTGTGTCGACCACCTCCACGTTGTGTCAAAGCCAATAATTGGTGATTATAATAAACGAGTCACTGCGGTTTAAGGCGGCCTAGATGGTATATATCCACATTGGACGCGTCAACTCGTCTTCTTAAGGTGGTTCCAATGGTACATGGCCGCTTTGGGGGCATCAGCTAGTCTTGTCCCAAAAGGAACGTCAGCTCCTCTTATTATACGATGGCCCCAATGGTACATGATCACTAACGCGTTACCACGTCTTCATACGGTGGCCCCAATGGTACATGACCACTAACGCATTACCTCGTCTTTATACGGTGGCCCCAATGGTACATGACCACAACGAATTACCTCGTCTTCATACGGTGGCCCCAATGGTACATGACCACTAACGCATTACCTCGTCTTTATACGGTGGCCCAAATGGTACATGACCTTAACGCATCAGCTCTTTATTAATACGGCGGCCTAGATGGAACATGACAGATGACATATCATAACGTCTCGTCTACGGCTGAATGTAATGGTAATGACGAGTATAAAAAGGTCGACTTGTCTTATAACTGCGGCCCCAAACTCAAACTATTCCCCCAAAGAAATACTGTCCAAGTCAAAACAAATCGTTGCTTATGTGACCAGCCAGACTCGTTTCTCTTCGCTGCCAGGCCCTTGTAAATACACATTTGTAAACAAAAGCAGTGAGCCCAAATTATTATGTTACCATTGTTTTCACCCAAACGTTACGTCTGAGTTTGTTGACTATTTTTGTATGGAAAACTAGAGCATGGTAATGAAATTACTCCCCCCAAATCGGAGATATTTTTTATTAAAAAACAAAGATGAATTTCTTCTCTTTATAAATATGATAAATATATGTATATAAACACAAATTACACATGTAATTTAAGGTTTTGGGCTTTAAGTGGCTTCAAATACTTTTGGAAATAATATTCCGGATTCGCACATTTCTGTACTGAAATTAATAAATTAGTTTTTTGGGTGGATTTTGTTTCCGACTATTACTAATTTGTTACTTTACCTTTTTCAAAGCTTGAAAAGCAGTAGATTTAGTGATTGATGATGGCTGATTCAGACAGGTATACTGCGCGGACTTATTATTCAATTTGACCAGCAGAGGCAGACTAAAACCCACCAGCTTATACACGTTTGTCCCAGGTCTGGGCACCGTCCCCCCTCCCCCCACACACAATAAAAGTCAACTTTTCATGGAAGCGATTATAATGGGATTTGTTCAAGTTGCTTTAGCGATTTCTAGCTTTGAATAAAGATCGTTTCATTATAGAATGTGTATTACTGCGTATTCCCCACGGTGGCTTGTTTAATCAACTCTATTTCCTAAGATAATTCTGACAGCCTTATAACTAAAGAAGAATAAATTGGGAGATTATTGGAATCCGAGTCAGCTGAGCTCATGCCACCAAAAGTTCACTGACACACACACACACACACAAAAGTGTGTAATAACCTCCAATCGTGGACCCTCCTTTGTTCAACTCTTTGTCCTGACACACGTGGACCCCCATTGTTTTCCTTTGGGATAGCAAACGTGGACCTATTGTCCCTTTTGTTGTAAGTCCTCGGTTTGAATGTCACTACAAACTCTCTCACACACACACACACACACACACACACACACAAGTGTGTAATGACCTCCAATCGTGGACTCTTTGTTAACTCTTTGTCCTGACAAACTTTGACCCATTGTTTTCCTTTGTGTACAAACAGGACATTGTCCCTTTGTTGTAAGTCCACGTTGAATGTCCCCACACTACCACACACCACACACAGTGTGTAATGACCTCCATCGTGGAACCCACTTGTCAACCTTTGTCCTGACAAACGTGGACCCCATTGTTTCCTTTTTGATAGCAAACGTGGACCTATTGTCCCTTTGTTGTAAGTCCACGTTGAATGTCACTACAAACTCACACACACACACACACACACACACACACACACACACACACACACACACACAACAAGAAAGAAAAATATTCTTCAAAGTTTGACCACTCACAAAAAAGGAACCCGGATCATCGAAAAGACAAGTTGAACCACCCAATACAGTGCCAAGTTTTGTTTTTCCCTTATTCCTTTTTTTTTTTGAGTAAATATTTTGTCCATCTGGGCGGCAGCGTATTTCTTTTGAGTCATCAATTCTGTGAACCCCGTGTTTATTCTCATTAAAACCTCATCAACATTTATTGTTTTGCGAGTACAAAATAGCCTACTCTGTTTTGATACCTCTCTTCAGGGTATTATAACTAAATACGGCGACTCGTTTTCTCTCATTTTCAATTATGATCCTGAGGGGGTATAGGACGGGTTAGCGTTCAATTGGATTTACCTCAGACGGTTTTTGTTTACAATCCAGTAGGACTGCAAAAACAGGTCAAAACCCACGAGTTGATAAATTTTACAGGGCTTCAGAGCTTACAAGGCCCGGGCAAATTTCTTCATGCTGTGAAGCAGAACTATAGTGGTACAGGCAGTTGGAAGTTTTTTTTTGGGGGGGGATCTTTGCATTTGGTAATACAAGCTTTGATTTGGGGAAAGATAGTTGACTATAGGGCAATCGCAGATTCAAATTTTAAAGGAACATTACAGAATTGTTTTTTTTTTCTAACATAACATTGCTGGCAGTGTAAGCACTTTATGTAATCCACCATAACATAAACTGACAAACCTGAAGAAGTTTGAGATCGATCGGCCATCTGGGTCACGAGAAAATAGTGAAAAAACCGATAACACATTTGCATGAAATCATATAGATTCAACAAATGAATAAAACGCTCACTGAGCGACAAACTCCAATCGGATAATTAGTTAATTCATTTCTCATCAAATATGGCATTTCAGACAGGAACATTTCAAGGGATGTTTTCTACTATCATCATCATTACCGTGTAAGTTTTATGTAAATCCGTGATCAAATTTACAAGTTTTTTTTTTCTTACCAATTCTGTAATGTTCAGAAAAAAAACTAATACGGGTAGAATAATAATCAATTTTCAAAATCTATACAATTGCTTGTTATACTACCTATGTTGTGTGATGTTTGAAACTTCGCACGGTGTGTATCGTAAGAAACAAATTTAGCAGAAAACCTGTGGGTACAACCAGGGCCCAATTTCATGGAGCTGCTTAAGTAAACAATTTGCTTAAGCACGAAAATAGCTTGCTTATTTTACACATGTTACTGGCCAAAAATGTTCATGCCTTATACATTGCTTTGACTGGTATTTAGCTGTTGTTTACTTAGCATAACAATTGAGTGTATAGTCTTGGCCTGGTAGTCTGATTTTATAAGCGATATGTTTGCGAAAAATGTTGTGCTTAAGCAGCTCCATGAAATTGGGCCCAGGTATAAACTCTGTTGGGAGAAGTGTTGGTTCTGAGAAGAACCGGGTGTGGTCTTTTTTTTAATCAAATGCAGACGTTTGAACAGACCACACCCAGTTCTTCTCCGAACCAACACTTCTCCAAAAAAAGATTTACACTTGCGTGTATACCATCAAGTTTACCATTACAGTTGTTCTTACTACCTATATCGTTTTCAAAGGACAATCGGCGATGGCAATGAGCAAAATATCTCTCTCCTGACACATTCTGACGGTGCGCTAAATTCCACGCTTGTATCATCAAAGGCACAGCCCGGTCCCCCTTTTTGCCATACTAAGCTTAGCGGGCTAACAACCATGTCACAACTTTTCGAATCAAGCACTTTGGCTAGATGTTCGTCTCTCGGCTGAGCAAGATCTGTCTGCGCTCAGCGAACTCTGTTACTTTTACCAGTATGAAACGGGGCCCGGTAGCTCAACCTAATCCACGGTTGGAGCGCAAGTTTAGCTAATCTCACATCGTGAATGTTTACAAGTGACCCTTTTTTTTTTGAGTCTTCAAAAATGTACATGTACCGATTTGTACTAAGTGTGAGTTCGGATTTGAGTCTGAATCGGTTAATTTGAGTTCGATCTCGTTATTTCAAACCAGAGTGACACGTCCCGAAAAAAACCGCTGTTACCGGTACGCTTACTCTCGTTGAATCAAGTTAAAGTTTGGAATTGATCATGTTAGAAAAACTGCTGCTACTGGTATGCTCACTCCATTTGATTCAAGATAAAGTACATTATTGATAAAGTTGGCTAATTCCTGCTACTGCTAATTTCTTCTTTGAATCAAGATAAAGTACAGCATTTGTAGTGTGGCAAGCTCTTGCTACTGGTATGCTTACTCTCTTTGTACCAAGATACAGTACAGCATTTGTAATGTTGGCAAGCTCCTGCTACTGGGATGCTTTCTCTCTTTGTACCAAGATAAAGGTACAACACTGTCTTGTTGGAAACTGGTGCCATAACAATTGCAACAATCTCGCATAACTCATGATTTTGTTGTCAAAACAACAAAAAGAAAAGAACATAAATAGAACGAAATACATAAAATAAATAGATAACTATTTATAAATAAATAAATAAATAAATTTGAATAAATACAATAAACACAATTAAATAATGAATACATCGTTAGAGGTTCACTGCACTCTCGTTCCCTTGCCACACCTCGTGGTCCCCGGAGAGTAATAAGTGTTGGGATAGAGTGGTGATTCAAATTTTTGCGGGGGGGGGGGTCAGATTCAGAAGCACTCATTAACATACTGTTCACTTAGGGATAATTATATGGATGGAATTGATGCAATTGATATACCAGTATCAAAAGAATAAACCCGGACTTCTTGCCCCGAATGCACATGTGCCGTTTAAAAAAGGGTGGCATTTCATCTTTCTATCCGAATGAAATCGATCTGTATTGAATGTCGTGTATGATTTTCTTTCTGTGTGTTCGGACATGGGCCCAATGGCATTGAGCTGCGTAGCCAAAACGAAGGCCGTGTCCGAACGAGTGGCTTGCGACTGTGGTTGAGGGGGCTTGATGGCAACGTGCGTTGAGAATATGAGTCCCGTAGCAACAGCCTCAGCAGCAGCTGTAGCCGAATCCATAGCCGCCAGTTCGGACACAGCCATTTGATAGCCAAGCACAACACAACATGTCAGACCAACCAAAGTAAACTTTTCATTGCATGTCACTGGTTTCGCTCTTATTTCTCCTAAGCAAAGTTTTTAAGCAGCATCGTGTAATGAAGCATTCGCTAATGCAATTGATGAAAAATTGTATTTATTTGGCCGCGATTTTAGATCCGTCACGAATAATGGGGATCAGGTTGGCTCAGTGGTTTCTTTCCCTGCCTTTTATCCTCTGTGGACCCCGGTTCGAATCCCACCTCAGACCGGGACCATTGCATGTGGAATTGGGTTTTTCAGTCCCTACCTGATTGCATGGATTGACCCAATTTGGGGTTTTCCTCCCACATCTAAAACTGAACATTTCTTCTCGTTTTCTATTCATCCTGTTATATTGGCGCTGATTGAGCTGTTGTATGTGTAACAACAAAATAAATAGGAGCCGGGCTTTAAAGACACTGGACACCTTTGGTAATTGTCAAAGACCAGTCTTCTCACTTGGTGTTATCTCAACACTGTGAAAATTTGAACTCAATTGGTCGTCGAAGTTGCGAGATAATATTGGAAGAAAAAACACCCTTGTCCATGTTGTCACACGAAGTTGTGTGCTTTCAGATGCCCTGAGGTCTCAAAATCAGTTCAAAATTTTACTGAGAAATTACTTCTTTCTCAAAAACTACGTTACTTCAGAGGGAGCCGTTTCTCACAATGTCTTATACTATCAACAGCTCTCCATTGCTCATTACCAAGTAAGTTTTTTTTATGCTGAATTATTTTGAGTAATTACCAATAGTGTCCAGTGCCTTTAAGACAAGTTTGGGGTCAAACCATTAACCATACAGTGTGATGCAGAGGGGACACGCAAGAATTTCTTTTTTATTCTTTCTGGTTATGCAGTCAAGGAACCCCCGAAAGTGGCCTGCACCGTAACCCGCCATCATGAAGATTGGCATGTAAGGGACTCCTGGTTAAGGGACAGAGGGTAGATCTTCCCGAAATTTAAATACCAGCTTCTAATACTGGGTAAACATTTGTTTGTTCTCATGTCCATTTTCTTCTTCTTCCTGCTGTGATCGAACTTTCCCGAATGTTTTGCCCAAATCTGAGAGAACATTTGCTCTCCCCTGTTCCCCTCGGTCGTACGCCAATGGGATACCTGCGTAAGATTTTAGATTTTTTTGTAGTTTTTTCGTGCGTGAGAATTGTAGAATACTTTTGATTTGTGCTTCTTTTTTTATGTAAAGCGCTCAGAAGCCTTCGGGCAGTGGGCGCTATATTAAGTGTTTTATTGTTATTGCTATTAAATTTGGGAGGAAAGCTCCCCACATAGGGAAAAAACCCTCATAGTCAGGTAAGAACTGAAAACCCAATTCATGGGACTCGAACCTGGTTCCACAAAGGAGGGGCATAGAAGAAAAGTATACCTTGGTATGCTTGAAAGGGCGAGGTGGGGGGCTCATGTTGTTGCCATTTGGAGGTTTGGTCGACCCTCCCCCTCCCCTCCCCCTCCTTGTATAAAACAACAAGGCTGCTCCTTCGGGGAGCCCTTCTTCGATGTTTTTTTTCTTCAATCTTCATTAGAAAACGAAGCAATGACAAATTGGTAACAGCCAGTTAACTGATCATAAGTGTTTTGATCGCAATCGAAAGGAAGACAGCTCTAAAATGAGAGTTGGTTTTAACTTAGAATGATGAAAGTAAAGAGAAATACAACAGGTGACTTTAACTTTTTTTTTTTTTTTTTTTTTTTTTTTTACGTTCTGGATTTGAGGCGTGCTGAATTGAAGGTTGAAAAGTGAAACCGAATTTTCCGGCCAAAGTGTTGGATAACATGCAGGAGTGCATAGCTGCGATTTATTAAATTCCCGGCGGGGTTGAACACGCGTAAAGGCGTGTCATGGCTGAGCGGTCATGCACGTCGGACTTCAGCTGGGTGACCGAGGGGTCAGGGTGCGGGTTCGAATCCCGGCCTGCCTCAACCTCGTCCCGTGGTTTACTTGATTTCCAACCATGTTTACAATAGTAAAATCCTGGGAGGGAAGCTCCTTACTTGGACCCTGATTGGACATAACCAAATGTTAGCCTTTGTCAAAACAGCCGGCCGGCAACACAATGTACAAAACAGGTTATTGAAATCTGATACCGGACCACGAGACCGTGACGAAAATGTGAATTTCGAAAAGCAGCCAGACTATTCTAATTTGCATACGTATCCAATAAGCTTTGGGTATGCAAATGATCAAATACCACAGTGAGAGAGCTGTCAACCTGGTACTGCTCGACACACCCTGGGGACGAGGTTGTACCTGCATTATCTTCACTTTGCGTGACCAGACATTTTCATTTTGGTGGCAAGCGAGGGCAAATATATAAGGAGAGGGGGGGGGTGGTATAGTGGTATAAACAACTCGATTAACTCTTAAAGATAGGGTCATTGGTATTGACCCCGACAATTTGTGGTGTAACTTCTATCCGAAAGCTACTTGTTATAGAGGTGGTAATGGTAGTAAGCATCCTGCAAAATTATTTCGTCTGAAATGCCCCTGTTGATTAAAAAACCAATAAAAACATTTCTGAGGGCTGGTGTCTGTTTGCGAATGCTGCGGCCAGAGGTGTGGTTGGTACCCACTGTCGCCTCGCTAGGCGTGGTTGGTTTCGACGTTCTTGTGAAAAGACCGTGTTTATTGTATTCAATTTTTGTGTGTGCTGTTTTTTTCTAAAAATATTAGTGGACACTGTACTCAGTTGAAACTTTTCACATGAGAATTTAGTTGTATCTTTCTAGACGACATTCAAGTCAATGAATCTACCTTAAAGAGGATAGTCAACATCAAACTAAAACATTAGATGGGAAAACCAGAGCGTTTTCGGACATTTGGAATAATTCTGTCTTTGTCTTGTTGAGGTCTGAATTTCGAAGTTGCGTAAAACCTTTAAAGGTGCTGCATACGTTCGGTAATTGGAGCCTCCTGATTGTGTTAATCGTGTATAAATGTAGGTACAAAACTAATCTGTGAACATTTTACTTCGAAAGGTGGTCGCGTTTTTGAGATATCACCGAAAAACCGGAGCGAATATTTCCACGCAGGAAGAATATTCCCCATAGGAATACACAGTAGGAAAATTAAAAAAGTGATATATTGTCCATGAGCGTAGTACCTCGAAAGTTGAAAGTTTCTCAAAATTCATTATACTACCCAAAGCTGCTGTACTTCTTACCATTAAGTAAGTTTGTATTGCCATTCATTTTCAGAGTCATTACCAAACGTGTACTGGGGTCGATTTCACAAACTCTTCCTAACTTAGGACTAGTCCTAGGCAATGCTAAGAGATAGGACTAGTCTTAAGTTAAGACCAGTTACTGGTCCTAACTTCAGATAAGACTAGTCTTATCTCGTTGTGAAATTGGCCCCTGTGCCTTTAACGAGGTCTTACAGAATGGATAACAATTATTTTTTTCCCTCCTACGTGTGCAATATTACCAGAAGCATGACATCAGGCGACAGTCTATCTGTAACCCGCAACATCAAGTGGGAAACTCAGCGAGGTTTTTGACGCGTTGGAGGGCACTCTGACATGATGTGTGGCATGACAGAAGTTCCTGTCTCATGTCAAGGTTCTTCAAGGGTTGAGTGCCCGGGCCCTTCGTCAATTTTATTACAACCACCTTGTCCGTATATACTCCTTAGCTATGAATATTTAACGCAATCGCTCCTGCACTATCGCCAATGTTTGGCTTAATCAAAAACAATCAAACCACCAATTGGTATGTTTGTTTGGTATTAAACAAACTCGCGGAATCTCCTCTTTCCACTATTTATCTTTCCGCATTGCAATTAGCGCCGCACAGTAAAATGATGCCAAATTCGAAATTCCCGCGGGTTTTGGAGACTTAAAACCGCAGCGTGCTGCGATCACGATCTCGTGGGGATGAAAATGCATGAGGGACGGGCTTGGTTTAATCGGGCGCTCGCCGGGAGGGATATGTGTGGCCTCGTGCGATGGCACCACTGCGTGGTAAAATACTAGCGTTTTTAACTATGTTGGCCTGATTCTCGATGTGGTTTAGGGTTGCGTCCTGACTGCTGATGAAGCTTGGATCACCCCCCGTAGGCCACTCCCAAACCTCCCCACAGGGGACTTGCTGCACCCTGGTTGCAACCGACCGGACCCTGCCGGGCCACCTCCAACTCTCGTGGGGGGTGGGGGGTTTTGCGTCTACGTTAGGTCCGTCGTCTTGGCTGAGGGGCATGCATGGCTGTTCCATCTCAAAGTAAACTCCCTTCAGCCGTTTGATGTGCGCCAGACTTCAAAGTATATCTCATAGGTATCCGCCCGTTGTGGTTCCGGAGGTAGACCTAAATTGATCTATATCTTCGCAATAGTCTCCCCCCTAAAAGTAAATAAAACTTCAGTTTTGACTTCTTTGAAGTTTCAATGTCGGGTGTACCCATGGTGTTCTTGTTTAGTCAATCTTACACATCGTAAACACACGAGGAAACAGCCCAACAAACTTAGCAGGATATCTTTTAATCTTGTCATGAAATACCCGTCGGGTTCAGCCTTCCCTGACCCATGGAGCTCCGAGTTGATTTTTGCCCGATGCCGCTGTCTATCATATGCCAAATCAATGCGAGCAAAATTTGAGTGTACACGCACCGAGCGTGGGGCCACGGGGTACGGGGGCCCAGCGGGGACGTCGCCCGGACGCGATCAAGACGCAAATTGGTTTAAAATCCGCAGTTTATAAGATCTGATTGAATTTAAGATGTTGATGCTTGGGCAGATGGGCGAGAGCAGAGAGAGAAATGGAAGAATTGCCCGGCCGCCAATTGAGGCGAATGAAAAAAGGCGGGGCCCGGCATCGTGTGTGCTTCGTGCGACGATGTGGCGTGCACCTGAAGTTAAATAAACACCGTTTTTATTAGTCACACCATGCCGGGATCACCACGGGACACAAGCTATTGACCTCTTGAAAAAGAGTGTGGATGGAAGCAAAAAAAGGGGACCCAATTTCAGCCCTGTTTGGTCAACCGGTCATCTCCGTTGGGCTTCAGACTTCGGTGGCGGAATCGGACTTTTCATTCTAGGTAACAAGTAGGAACAAAGACATAAATGGAGGGGGGGATTTGATTTATTGAACCATCAATTTGTGCATTTTTTGATCCCATGGGGTGCATGCAGAAGGAGGCAAGGGTTCCGATCGTCCAGAACCCCCCTCCCTTACGCCAATGCAGATTTGGCATATGCCGAAGCGAAAGTATTTACCCCTAACGATCAGAGATGCTTGAAATTTTACTTCAACTAACACTTATACACGATTTCATGTGAGAAATTAATTAGGCTTCCACCTATGAGAACCCCATATCCTGCCATATTTCTTCTTCCAGTAGTCACCAAGCTTTTTAAGTTTAAACTGATGTGCATTAAGAGTAGACTTCATCTTGATGATTTTTGAGATGAGAATTGCATCTTCACCCGAATGCTCCTGTTGCAGTTTGGTTTATTCAGCTTACAGAATGACCCCCTTGGACTTGTTCTCCTTTGATGCCTGAAAAAGTGTCTTGCTTGAACCAAGAGTATATCAAAAAATACACACCATCCTCGGTAGAAGAAAATCATTCCAGCACTCTACAAACTTCCGGGTCAGAATATTGACCCGAATTCCGGGTCCATGGGGGGCGTTCGGATTCTGCGTCAGTTTGCCATTTTCTGGGTACTAGATACTATTTAATTTTATATATTTATTTATTAATTAGTTTTTTTTTTTTTTTTTTACAGAGGGATGGTGGTTATTAACTGTGGGGTGGGTTTAGGGGACATTCTTTGTGGCAGGACGGCTTTGTAGAGGTGCTGGTCACCTGTTCCTCCTCGCCACTCACTGGCTTGGTATTTTTTAGCTATTTTGCTTATTTGTATCTTTATGTATCGATTTGTATATTTGTATTTTTTTGCCAGTGTAAAGTCTAATCAAACTAAAACTAGTGTATGTAGCGAAACTAAAGCTTGTCTTTTAAAGCACACGGTCAACGGGTGTTTGTCAAAGATCAATACTCATATTTTTTGTGACCCAACATATACATGAATAAACAACCCCGTGAAAATTAAAGCTCAGTCGGTCATCGGAGTCACAAGAACATACCGACAAACCTTACGTTTTCAAACATCAAGTTGTGGACCCGCGAGATCAAAACAAATTGTTTTACTCGTTCTTCTAAGGGGTAGTTTCCCACCATGAACATATTTATACCATAGAAGTTATGTGTTAAATCTGTGAATATTTGTATTTTTAATCTTGCCAATGCTATGCACAGCCCTTAATGTCAGTCTTGAAGCCCACTTATTATCAAGATCATACTTACTATAAAAACTTCAAAAAATCAATGAAATACTTTACTTAATTCGAGGGGGTAGCATTTTAAAGGCCTGAAAATTGCGACTGCAGACTTCCATTTCAGCAATCGAACGCAATCGAACGCAAACGAACGTGTACAAAAATCCCTGAAAAGGCATACAACGTGTCCAGTTGTTTTTATGAAATTTTTACCAGTGATTTGTTAAAATATTTACTTTTTTTTTCTTTTTTAGAGGAGGACTAGAGGATAAAAATATTATATATTTTTTTCCCCAAAACAATGAAAAATACTTTCATCGACAAAATTGCACTCTGTAAATGGGTTTTAAAATTACTCTTTTGAAGAGAACCACAGGGTGGGTTCAATCAAGCCGAGCCGCGGGGGCATTCTTGACACAAGGACTGCAAGATGTGGAGATTTTTTTAGTCCACCTTTTCTTGCCACACTCTGGTCCTTTTAGAATTCACGGTTTCGGCTCCAAAATCGGCTCAGGCTATAGCTAGGCCCCCTCAATTATTTTAACTTACGCATGCTTTGCGGTAAGGGCTTCAGACAAGAAAACTGGGCCTGAAGCCCAATCCGGAGCCGAAGCCGTGGATTCGAAAAGGGCCTCTGTCTCCCCTTAGAAGTGGTCCCGGTATCAGAGTTGTTTTAGAGTAAGCTGTCCACTCTACTTACCACGTTCTAGTAAGTAAAATTGTCTGATTACCTTTTCGCGGTGGTACCGATGTCCGCCACAGAGATCAGTTGCATTGGAAGAACACGTATGTTGTCGCATCATCAAGCACCGCGCAAGGTCGGACTGCACGCAAGCTGACATGTTCGCTCAGTCTTCAATCATGACAATCTCTCTTTCTCCTTCTTCCATTCAGTCAGAACGAGGCTGGGAGGGAAAAATACAGTAGTCTGGGCCCCCTCCCTTTGCCTGCAAGGACTAAACAATAACTGCTATCGTGTACAGCAAGATTAGTTTGAAAACATACAGTGAGTTTGATACAATCTTCGCGATAATAAATTACTGGTCTTGATTTTGATCTCCTACACCGTGTTATTGCAACCAGCTCCAATTCAGGCATAGAGGCGACGGATGAATCGGGGATAAAAAATGCGACATGAACCCTTTTGAGTTAGATTCTTCTTTGAAAAATCCAAGGGGCAAAATATATGCAAAATAAACTAATTGATATAAGTGGGTTGTTTGGGGTTTTTTTTCTTTTCAAAAAGGCTAAACTGTTGTACCTTTTTAGTGGGGCCCGTTTTTTGTAGATTACCTCAATCAGAGATTATTAGTTGTCAGTTGAGTGAATCTCCCAAACAGTTCATTTGTTTAAGTTAACATACACCCGGACTAACCGTAATTAGTGACAACGTTCTTGAGAATATACAAAGCTTTACCATATATAGTCAGGTGTTTTTACTTCCAAGTGTTAAACCTCCCATGCTGATTGGTGACAGTTCTAACCTTGTACAAAACATTTTCTGTAGTTCTTTTTTTCCCCTTCTTTCTTCTTCTTCTTCTTTATTTTCTGTAAAGCTGTCACGGTTGTCACTATGAATTAATAGTTTCGCTGGATGTGTTTTCATTTCATATTATTATTTTTTGTTGTCTTTATTTTTCTTTTACAATATCGAAACGAAGCCATGACCTAGATTATAATTGTTCAAGCGAGCCTATAATTGTTGCTTACACCGATCCATTGACATAATTTCCAGGTACGTGATACATTTTCTCAACTTGTCTTTTTTTTATGATACGAAAAAGAAGGGGAAAAAAACCCACACCAAAACGGATGGGGATGGAAGTAGAGAGTGCGACAGCCGTGTCAGCGAGTTTCACCAGCCGTACGGCTGTCCATGCTGGGTGTATTGACACTAACGCCTCGCCTGCCGAACCAGCCGGCCAAAATTGACGTTGCAACTCTGCGCCCCTCGTAACACACAATTAGACCTGGGAGGGTTTGTCTTTGCGTTGAGCCGGGCGAACCATGTTTTTTTTTTTTTTTTTTTTTAAGAAGGGGGGGGGGTTCCCCCCCCCCCCCCCCGTTAGCCGGAGCGTGAACTGACGGTTTTACACCGTGTTAAGGTGTTACAAAGCAGTGTTGGACACATAGCACCAAGCGTGTTGGGTAAATAAAAACTGTCGTGTTTTGTGTGTGTGTGTGTGTGTTTTTTTTCCCTTGTTTTTTTTTTTACTCTTCTCTTAGTAACGGTAAAAACTACCCGTTCTGTTGTTCAAGCGGCAGTTGTGAATGTAGGACAATGCTTAAGGTTCAATGAGCAGGGTCCACTCCTCCATTTTGGTTTCAGCTTGCCGTTGTAGTTTGTACCAATCGTTGTCTTCTTGGTCTCTTTTTCAACTGGTCACTTTTCCACTTGCGTCAACTTAGTCAAGGGGAAGGTATACGATTGGTAATCACTCTAAAAATTAATGTCAATAAAAACTGACTTGGTTAGAAGTACATCAACTTTCGATAGTATGAAGCATTTTTTTTTTAATATTTAAATTCAAAATAATGTGGATGCGGAAAAAGTATGTATGTTTTTATCCCCCAAAATTTGAATATGAGAAATATTTCTGTAAGAAACGTTTTCTCAGATCGTGTGTTCCTATTAGGGATTATTCTTTATGCGTCGACATTAATCGCTGCGGATTTTGGCAATATTTCAAAAACGCGACCACCTTTTGAAATGAAATTTCCACAGGTTAGTTTTATTGTATATATCTACATTTGTAAAGGATTAAAACAATCAAACGGTCCCAAAACCCAAAGGTACACTTTGCCTATAAAATACACTGCAAATTTGATGAACAATTCAGATATGTTTAGCCCAGTTAACAATGGAACGTTATAATAGCGTTAGAATCAAGTAGCTAAATTAGTGTGAATCACGTTCCGCACTCACGCAATAATCTCGTTAGAGGCACCGATGCGTTTTCTTCAAAAACATCACGTTACCTCAATACGTGAAAATAGCTTCTTCTATCAAGGTATTTTCGCCCTTTATAACCACAGTATTTCCCCGTTCCTTTATCACGTTCTGCACACCTGATCGCCGCATTATTTCCTGGTTCTTGTACTACCAGTGCGTTCTAAATACCAACTATTCACGTTTTTTTGGTGTGTTTTTTCATCGCACACCAGGTATGATATCTGTCCTACCTTAGTCTGATTTTCGATTTGTGTCCTGAGAAAAATCAGGGGATTAATTACCCTGAAATGTTTGTTAAGGCCTACACCATGTCAGCCCTTGTACTCGATAAACAAAGTTCCTGCTTTGTTCCAAGGACCAACTATCAGGCACGGCACACCAAACAGTCAATATATTTTCTTAATCTTACATACCGTTCGGCACACCTATAACAACCGTGTTATAGACTTCTCTTTCTGCAAAAGGGATAATGTATTCTTGTTTCGTAGTTGACAAAACGCTAAAACATACCAAAATTCGAGTAGGAAAATGTTGATGGTTTTATTGTGAATTCGAAAGTGGAATCTGTGATTTTTAAAATCTAAATCACCCATAATGAGTGGCTGATTAGCAACAGAAACAAAAACATCCCTAATCATAGAAAAAAAATTGTCCTGACAAACTTGTTCGACCTGTCACTCATGTTAACTGGCTCTCTATAAGCTAAAATAATAAAAACCCGAAGGCAAAAATAAAAAACCTCCTTCGATAGATCAAACGTTTACCCTCCCCCTCGTGTGGACTCCCTCCCCCCTTCATCAACTTCGTTCGTGATCTCAACCCACTCCCCGCTAAAAAAAAAAAAAAATAAAAATAAAATGAAGAAAAAACCTGTGAGCGATTCGGAAGTTCTCCAAGGTAATTAGCATAGACTGCGGAAGTTGGCTGGGCCCAGCGAGAGCAAGTCGCCGAAGTTTGGGCGCGAGAAGAGTGCCTGGGAGTAGAGCGGTCTTCCGGTAGGCCGGCGGCGGCGAAGCGGTGCCAGCGCGGGACCCGTTCAAATTTCTATACTTGAGTTGGTAAAAAGCAGAGGGAGTGTGCTGTCCCGGTAAACTTGTTAAGGGTGTGCTGGTTTGTTTTAGTAGAAAAGCTTTGCTAGCACTCTGGGAAAGTTTGCTTGTAGTTTTGTTAGTTGTACATACAATGTTAAGTGTATACGGTCTACGTGTACAACGTTTGTCTACACTGTTCAGTGAATGGGTGAATGCTTACAAATTGGTTAAGTGTTCTTGCGATTGGTAATTACGTTAGACTTAGGTGAACTGCTGTGGTTGGATTTTCTTAATCATTTTTTTGCCACAGCACTCGCTCCAATCCTGGTGGTTGATTTTGCCTAACATTGCCAGATATAATTTTTTTCACAGTATCAATACAATTCAGAGATTTTGTATTGGCAGTTCTTGCACCGGGGAATAAATAATATTTTTTCAAATGTCATACTCTTCGTAGGGGTAAAAACAAAAGGTGGTGTACTGACTGGAAATTACAATGTTTTTCGTTTTTAAATATACTGTATTTGATCAGAATTTATTATTATTTTTTTTTTTTTGGCATTAATGAAATACTATAAAATGGTTACAAGATTTCCAGTTCACAATTATTATCAAACTTCTTTGCGGACAATTTTTTTAATTGCGGTGTGTCCATTTTCTTTTCTGTTAATGGCAGATGTTGAATTCAACAGCTTTTTGTTTACTCATTGTGGTTAAAATATTATTCTTGTTAGTATTCTTTCCCCGGATAACAGCACAACGAACAGCTGAGGTTTGCTGACGTTTAAGAAGAAAAAATCGATGTTTTGACCAGAATTATTCACATTTGTCGTTTCAAGGTAACAACAAACCCAAACAAAAACAACAATACAAAACAGAAAAACAACATTAACGTCAACAACAACGACTACTACTACTACAAAAACAATAACAACAACAAATAGAAAAACCGCAGAGGAACAAAATCAAAAAACAAAAACAGAAGGAACAAAGTTGTATTGTATAAAGCATTTTTTTTTTCTTGCAAAATGATAGGCCTACCAGTATTTTAAAAGAAGTTGCGTAGGTAAAAGACACCCATATGTACGCTAGATGTTAAAGCTGTCATCTGAAAAAAAAACACTAAATAACCTTGACACTGTGTTCCACCAATAAAACATGTTACAGCTTGCGATGTTATTATACCGGGTACAATACAAACTAAGTACAGTAAACCATAGAACTAAAGTAAACATTTGCACAGTAAACTAGATTGAACAGTTAAAGGAGCATTGCAGAAATGTAAGCACTTTATGTAATCCACCATATACATCAACTGACATTCTGACAAACCTGTAGAAGTTTGAGATCGATCGGCCATCTGGGTCACGAGAAAATAGTGAAAAAACGATTACACGTTTGCATGAAATCATATAGATTCAACAAGTGAATAAAACGCCCACTGTGCGATAAACTCCAATCGGAAAATTAGTTTATTCATTTCTCATCAAATATGGCATTTCAGACAGAAATATTTCAATGGATGTTTTCTATTATCATCATCATTGGACCGTGTAAGTTTGGTGTAAATCTGTGATCAAAAAGTATATTTTACAAGTTTTTTTCTTACCAATTCTGTAATGTTCCTTTTAAAAATTGTTTGTTTTAAAGGTCTGACAAAGACAACTATTATTGATATTATGATGTGGGTTAATGAACCTTTTTCAAGGTCTATGTCATGATCATTGTACCGTATTGAACACCATAATTTTATACGAGTTTAGTCAGGCAAAAGGAGGACAGACTATTCTCTCTTTCAGCCTCGATTTTGTTGTATGTTTTTTTGTATGGAAGAAATACAAGATGGCTTTGCACCGGAGTCCACGCCGTGATAAAGGTATTTCATACGCCACAGTACGATCATAGCATCCGTGGGCCACACACACACAAACGCGTTGCAATGCATCAGAATCTGACAGAATGACGCTAGAGGGCGCTGTGCAAGTCAAACGAGGTTATTGTTCAGACCATAATGAAGGCCGTGTCCGAGTTAGTGGCTATGGAGACGGCTACGGCCAGAACACCGAAAAGCCCTCTTCCCCAACGGTGTCGCTGCGAAACAGCCATAGCCGTAGCCGAAGTCGCTGGATTCAGTCACGGCTGCAGAGTCAGTCGGTGCTTTTAGGCTTTCAGTTCAAGGTCAAACGTGTTACGTTGGATATTCTTAGCCTGGGAGAACTTGTTTGCGAGGAACAATATTTCTGTTCCTAATATAATTTATGTAGATATTGTAGTTTTGATTCTCGACACGTACAAATCAGAAACTGGTATGTGAGCTTACACCGAGCCCGATCATTAGTCCCCGTCACGATGAAACGACTCGATGCGTGCCTCGGAATGACGAAATCAATTAAACCGAGTGTAAATTGTCAAATCTTCCGATTTCGAATAGAACCCATTTAAAAAGATGAACAAAGGCTTTGTCTCTATGGAATGTACGAAATAAATCTAATCAAACCTCGCATGTGTGTGAAAATTGTCACTATGTAACTTCATTCTCTTTCTCAGATAGTTTAGAAACCCTGTTACAAAAAATATTGGTGTTATGAAACAGAACCCTAGCAAGGCAGGATCCATCATCAATCATCAATAACATATTGTTGATCTGTCTCCCATTGGTGTCCTCCCGTCCCTCATCTCACTATCCTTTCTTACTTATCCTTCGCTCTTTCGCTCTTACCCTGCCCTCTACTCGTCTATCCTTCTCTGCTGCTCTTTCATCTCTCAATCTCTCTGGCTTCTCGGCTCTCTCTTACTCTTCTCTCTCTCTCTTGCATCTACTTCCCTCTCTCTCTCTCTCTCTCTCTTCTTCCTCTCTACTCTCTCTTCCTCCCTCTCTCTCTCTCTCTCTCCCTCCTCTCTCCCTCTCCTCTCTCTCTCTCTCTCCCTCCTCTCCTCTTCTCTCTCTCTCCCTCTCTCTCTCTCCTCTCTCTCCTCTCTCCTCTCCTCTCTCTCCCTCTCCCCTCCCTCCTCTCCCTCCTCTCCTCTCCTCTCCTCCTCTCTCTCTCTCTCTCTCTCTTAGGTTTTTGTAGACAGGATTGGCTACAAAAGTAGGCCTATGCCGTCGTCGATATTTTGTTCTAGTGAGGCCCCTTTAGTTGATAAGGGAACGAGCATTATAAGGTTGTCAAACTGTTCAACGTACATTGGGCTTACGAGTGAACGTCTTTGGCTTTGATTGTCTCCAACGTCTGAACCGATCCAATCTTCAAGTATGTGCAAACACAATATGAATATAAAGTCACCCTAGCTGTGCACACAGCTGTGGGTTGAGTCTGTACTGAATGCTTCTACTTCTACAGCGTATTCGGCCTTTTCGAGACATGGCTTCGATTTCGGCTCGGACGTTGTGCTCCACAAGCATTTTTTGAAGGCGTTGAATTTCGGTAAAGGGGCCTTAAAAAATGCTGGCGAAGCCTATGCCGGGGTGATGCTGTGGTTTCGGAAAGGTGCGTAGACATTAACAGTTTATAATAGCCAAACGTAACAACTGTTGTCGTTGAGTCGGAATTACACGTCTTTGGACATGGGTTTCATTGGCTTATAAAGCGATGTAGCCTTTCGTCAAGGCCTTCTTGGCATAGACAGCTGTGTATCCGCGAAGCGACTGGAACCCGGAGACTGTGTGCGATCGCCACACGCGAAATTTGTTCTCCGGTTCCACTCACTTTGTGGCTACACACCTGCCTATAAGCCACAAAAGACTTGGCTAAAGGCTACCAACAATGAAGCATCAGTAGCCGCATCAATTAGCCATAGCCAAAAGCTGATTACGAACACGGCCCAAATAACACCGTTAAATACATGCTGACCGTCCTGTCGAACTTCGGTACCCTATGCTCGGTACACAATATTACGATAGACTTTAAACCGCCATGCCGCCACCGTTCGTCGTGTTCCCTCCCTGTAGATGCAACAATAACTTTAAAAAAATAGTCTGGTGCCTTTTTATAGAACCCGTATCAATATGGTTTACTGCTACAGGGTTGACGACAAAGATGTCAGCGGCTTTAATGAAACTGTGTTGCATCTGCGACACATACACGAGCTCATAAACAAGGGTCATTGGTGTACTATTTTAATGTGACTACAAACCTTATGTCAATGTTATCCACTAGCAGAGCGGAACTGAAAAGGTTCAATTAAATTGTATTTGTTGTATAATGATAGTTTAATAGTCGCTTTACGTAATGACGTTTTATGCTTGATGTCAATTCGATAATTGGATTGTTTGGGTACAGTACGTATAGGCCTAACCGAAATACTTAAGCTGTCACAAACAGATCAGAGCTGATAGTTAATGGGATTTAAATTTGATGCTGTTTTTTTTTTTTAGTTTACGAATATACAGTTATGATACTCATAGTTCAATTAATTATGTTTAATGACTGTTTTTTTTCTTCTAACATACCACTTATGTTTCGTTTCTGCTACTGTTTCATCAACGGAAGGAGCCATGCGGTAATGAATGTTTCGCTACGTCTAGATTATTGTAATGTCCCATTTTTCCTGCCTAAATATTTATCCGTCAAGCGAATGAGATGGGACGCCTGCCGAACCAAGTAGCGCCCGCGCTGTCATCTTCCTTTTTATAAATCATCGGTAAGTGACAACCCGAAGATAAATGGTCCCCCGCACACGTGTCAAGTCGTCCTGATATCGCGGGTATCGGGGTTAGCGACTCGTGTGGACACAGCCCTTATCAAGGTGATACAAAAACAAGGGGGAAAAAAACACAGTAGTATAATGACAGCATCACTGGTTAACCACAGACTCACAAACAGACCCATGGGTGTGATCGATGCCGTCACTCCTTTTGTTCCTGGTTCCCGTTCACAAAAGGGGGTCAAGGTTCAATTGAGGGGAAATCGGAAATTAACAGCAATTACTGAATGTAGCTCGTGCAGTACACGGGGGGTAAAGACAAAAACTTGACTTTTTGTTAAGTGCAGTTGTATTTACCAAGAGCTATTGAAGTTTGGACCATACCAGATGGAGGAGGAAGGGGGGGCATTCTACTCAGTAAACATTAACAAATCCCTTCGAATTTGCTGTTACTAGTCTATCTTCGAGTCCACGTTCAACCTGAAGAAAATAAATTGCTCGTACTGTATGGGGGTTTGCTACACGTCGGGCGTAGCTTCTTGTGTGTGGAGACAAGAAGGAAAAAGCAATCGCGTCACGTAGAAATTGATTCTCCAGCAATTAGCAAAAGAACACTTCCGAAGAGAACCTGTCAGAATCATTTATCACCGATCCTCCTCGTGTGGAGATTTCTGCTGTCGATTGCTTTTGAAGCCTCACATGATTAGGTTTTTTTTTCTCTGATGGTTCTCATCCAAAACTCATTTCAAATCTCCTGTTTTTACTCAAATAAATGAAGATGTTAAAACTCATGAAAACAGTAAATGCGTAATCCGTAAAGGTAGACTAGGATCTAAGGACAATAGCGCATCCGTAAATTCACCCCCAGTGTGCAACCCTTAAATGTAGCCCAATAAAGACGTAGCCTGCCGGTAAATGCACCCCAGTCTTGCACCTAATTTTAGCCGGGACCTAAATGTAGCCCCAAACCTGTACCTCCATTAAGGTACAAGTAAGAACTACAGCTGTGTCTGGGCAACAGGGTGCGACTACATTTTATAGGTGTAGGTTTCAGTTCGAGGCTGGGCTACGCTTTAGACCAAGGGCTACTAAGGAAACTCTAAAGGGGAACATTGAGAAAGAAACAAAAGTCATAATTATTGCTAAATCTAGGATTAGGGTTGGGGTTGAGTTTTTTTTTTTATTGTGTAGCCGATATGTCTCCCTGGGATGGCATTGCCTAGTAATATCGTGTTGTGATTGAAACAAGTTCGCGAGCTCAGCAACTATCTTAATTTAGCGAATTTCGGCAATCACTGCGAAGATATTGTTTCATGACAAACATTTGATCACTGCTTGGTTCTGCTCATTAGTGATCTTTACTGCCTAACAAATGTGCAGGTATGTCTTTAAATTAGGTTTGCAACTGCAAAACCTTGTGTCACGCACACAGACACACGCACCCATACACAAATGCAGACTAATATATATATAAAAAACTTCCACAAAATTTACTTCACTAAATGGTTTAATTAAGTTAAAATTACTCGCTCATTGCTAATCATTTTACGTTATCGTTTTTGCAGTACTTACGTTGTGGGCACTACTGCTGTTTTTCACGAGTTTGTTTCTGTCGTTCACGTTACGCTTGAACCTATAATTTCTACCATTTCTAATTTAATTTTGTATTTATTTATTTCATTCCGAGAACTTTATCCACGCTATAACATCAACACAATCATATCAAATGTTTCTACTCTCACAGCTGTAATAGTGTGTACTTTGATTTATTTTTTAGTAAATGTTTACGTTTGACTAAGTGAAGTGCATAGAATAACATCAACGATCTCGAATCAAATTGAGCGCTGCGTTTCCATCGGCTATGCCGGGGCAAAACACAACAACAGCTCGGAGAGTTTTTCTAAACGGCAGATTAAAGAAGAAAAAAAAAACCGATGGATCGTGGCTTGTAAATGACGGGGGGCTTTCTCCCGTCCTCACCACCCTCCGTATATCACTCCAGGGTGCAAGAGGGGAAGAAGGGGAAAAAAATGATTCTTCTACTTCTTCTGTCCTTTTTCTCCCCCCTTCGTCCTCCACGTATTTTTTTTTCTTCTCTCACTCCCTGTATTAAATTCAGGCCGAGGAAATTGGGAACCGTTTCACGTCCGTAAGTGCGAAAGTGCCTTCGATTGCCATTAAAACGTGTCGCTGGCATAAAATGATCAAAGCCCAAGCCCTGGACGGCTAAGAGAGTTTAATCATCTTAATCCCCTTCATGTGGCAAATCTACTTTTGGGGGACCTAATCTTATCTGAGTTAAACAAATCAGAGTCCTAAAAGGACAGCTGTTTTTTTTTATATTTTATATTATACTAAACTAAGCAAATTTAGAAAAAAAGATACTAACAGATATTGTATTTTTAAAGCTACATTCCAATGATGAGTAATACCCCTCGGGTATGGCACCTTTTTTTCCCCCTCCTCCTCCTTTCTTTCCCCTTTTACCCCCTGAAGATATTTCTGGGGTTTAAAAGGTAAATTCTATTAAACAACTGTCACTTACCATCCGAGCAGGGGTGTGAGTGTCATTCTACGCCATTTTGGTTTAATGACATCAATTCCAGGGGAGGGAAATATGCCATAAACGGGAATGATGACACTCGCTGTACGGGGGGAGGTGGCGTGTGATGAAGGCGACGATGCAGTTTGTAATCGTGCACACACGGTATACGTGATGATGCGTGCTCGTGCTCGGTACCTTTATGGGAGACCAAGGATAAAACCACACGAAATAGGAAGGAAAAAAATAGAAGGTCTCCGTATGGGGGAATTCTAAAGACTTGATGGGTGCTCCACAAGAAAAATTGTGTGAGCTAGGTCTATGGGATGATGGTAAAGTAGAGGGACAAAGGAAAAGGTGGCATATTTTTTGAAAATGTGTAGGTGTGACATGCCTGTACTCGTCGTGCCCCAAATTTATCATGCCACTCTTTAGCATGAAAATGATATCGCCATTTTTAACAACTCTTTATTACGTTACTTCTACTTCGTAAAAAGTGTTCATCGGGGAACTTTATAATTATGTTTACTTTGTATTTTGTTCAAGATTTGTTTCTATTGTGTGTCAAAAATTTAACTTAAGAGAACATTGAAGCCAGTAATTTTTTTTAATTTGATATTAATGGGAGGGACACAAAAAATACATCTTCTGGGTCCGAGTTCATTTGAACCTTTCCCGAAATCGGGAAATTTTCTGAACATTATTCGAGCTCCTCTCCGATCAATAATTATCATTTATATCCACAATCGGTTTAGATACTAATTTTAAAATGATGGCCTTAATTGATTTAATCTACTTATAAAAAATATTTAGGAGGTAAAAGCTTCAGCAGGAAGTTTGCGTTAAAATTCCATGTATTAAAAAATTACAAAAATTAAAACTCAGTGATTAGAATGATCCGAACGTGACATGTCACAAATAAAGATTACATTTGATAAAAATATATGGCACTAATTAAAAAAAGTTTTTAATTTTATAGACCTTTGCTGTCGTACTTGTGCCCTACCTAAAAACATTTGAGTTGTTCAAACAATAAAGTTATGTAAACAAATCTAGGAATACAAAAAAATAATAAAATAAACACACACACACACATATCCCACACACCAACCCATACATAATATCCTGGTAGGAAAGAAATGAAGGGGGAAGATTAGATATCAGATTTCGACCCTAGCTTTATTCAGTGACAGTGTTTACAGTCGTATTATTTGCATGGATTAAAGCAATTATCAAACAGGTACCTTCAACGTGTGAAGTTCCCTCCCAACAAACCGGACATTTCAAATCACCGGATTTGTTTGCCGTCTGCAGAAGTTTGTCAGCTTCGCGCTCAAAAGGGAAACGGCTATTTTTTTTTCTTCTTCTTCTTCTTTTCTTTTCTTTCGTTTCCACCTATCCATCCACTATCGTCTCTCTCTCCCCGACTGTTGTAACCCAAGCTTCTTTGATGACATTTTCGACCCAAGGTGAGGCTAGACAATCGGTAGAAGCTAAGCGACATTTAGGAGACATTACCGGGGGTGGTTCCCGGGGCCCTCTCAGCTTGTCTCTCCACTGATGGTATTAACTTATCCCTGGAGTTGGGGAAATAGCGGACCGATACATCCCGCAGCGTCGTGTCGCTGTGGGTAACATTAATGTAGGCCAACCCCACGAGTGGAGTCGTACGAAAACAAAGATCCCACCGTCAAATTGTCCAATTTTCCCCGCTCCCCCCCTCCTTGTCTGTTCTCACACCGTGGATATGGCCAGAGTACTTCCCAGTTTTCCAGAGTGGATTTGTTTTTCTCCGCTGTGCCCAGAATTCCGTCTTAATTTGTTCGTTTCCTCGGGGGCCAGTCAGGCAAAACGGACTGCGAGCAAGCTCCCAATTTACCCGGGTATCCCTTTTCACGCTAGCGGGGATTTTTCGCATTTGTGATCCGTTCGTCTTTGATTGGGACAATCTTTCACGGCGGATTTGAGGGAAATGCAGAAGGGGGGAGAGGAGAGGAGAGAGGAGAAAAAAAAACTTGCGCCGTTCAAATATTGTCTTTGCTCTACAAGTGTTGGCCGTGTTTGGCTTTCATTTTAGCGATATGCGTAGACCACTTAGTGACCTTTGGGAACTTATTACACATATCGAGTAGATTTGGATGTGGGGGGAAGGGTTTGCGGGGAATCGCTTAAACCCATGGTAGAAATTGAGATAGCAGTGGGGTAAAGTGATGATACGTCTTTGCGAGAAAGAACAAAAAATAGACTGTCATTAAAAAAAAAACCATGACAATGACACAGCGTATTTTAGGTGAGACTGTTCAAAGTAACACAATGCTTTTAATAGTGTACGAAGGTGACATTGAAATCGCAGTTGTTTTATTGATAATTAGTTCTAACTATTGATACATATACAATAGCTTGTTTTGATTTATCATTAGTAGGCATATTATTATTTTTTTTCAGTTCAATTTATTTTTGCAGGGAAACTTTCGGGTTTAAACAGTCCTTGCAACTGCTTTTTATGACACTTGCAATTTGTTGGCACTAAAATTATGAAGTAGGTATATCATGAAATAGGTATATCATGAAATAGGTATATCATGAAATAGGTATATCATGAAATAGGTATATCATGAAATGGGAATATCATGAAATAGGTATATCATGAAATGGGAATATCATGAAATAGGTATATCATGAAATGGGTATATCATGAAATAGGTATATCATGAAATAGGTATATCATGAAATAGGTATATCATGAAATAGGTATATCATGAAATAGGTATAGCATGAAATATGTATATCATATAAATATAATAAACGGAAAATGATAATTCCCTTCATGTTGGAAGCTTGAGTCTACCATTGAAATCTAAGGTGCTCCTGTAAAAAAAATTAAATAAAAAATTGTACCGTTTCTTAGTTAACACCATTTCAGAATAAGTACGTTTCAAATGGATCACAGGTTCATGATGATTTTCCACTCACTGAAAAATTATCTTACCTGAAATAAAAATTCATTTGCCAAACTCAGGTCATAAGCTCAAGAACGTAGGGTCAGACATGACATGACCCCCAGGGGGTCCCCGCTAATTGCTCCGCCAAATAATTCAACACAAACGCCTATTAAACTCGAGAGCTCTGTGAAACACGGGCAATTTAATATTAAAAACCATTACGTTTTGCTACAGGAAGAGAACAGACAAACGCTAAACCACGTGGGTCTTTTTTTTCTTTCCTGGTCCTATGTTTTAAGCAAGAACTGCGGCTTCCCACCCAAAAATATGACACAGTGTCCATTGATAACAGGAACCCTTAGGATATGGTGATTAACACTCTTCCGAGTATATATAACAAGAAAAAAAGTAGGAGAATTACGGTGTGTGAAAGTAAATCCTACCCCGGACACAGGAAAATTGCTACTTCATTAATTAGGTTAGGAGAGCCGGTAGCAATGGTGGTTAGAATATCCAAACCCCATACATGGTCATTATTACGCAGCCAGATGCATGGCGTTTTCAATGTAGAACTTGATCAGCGCGTTCAGTATATCTGACACCGCTAGGTCCTCACTATCCGGACCGCCGGAGGAGTAGACGGCCGAGAAATATTTAGCCATAAAAAAAATAAATAATCATAACAATAATAATTATGAAAGCCGTCTTGAAACTCCACCGGTGCGGAGTTGACCCTGATCGGGATCCCTGAGGGGGCATTTTAGGGGACATTTTCATTGCGGGCGAACGAAAGGGACACACGGTAAAAAAAATATATATATATAAAAAAAACACGGAGTGGGATTACGCCAGATCCGGATCAGATTCTAGCAGGTGATCAGATGTAATCAAGGGATTAGATTTGACCAGAGCTTGATCCGGATGTTGACCCGATCCATGTCCGGAACAGTAAGAATCCCAGTCAAACTGACCCATCATCTGAGTCAGAAAACACACGTTTTATCCGGATCTATACTCTTTTTTTTCGGATTACAGTCCGAAAGTGTGTCTGACCTAACCGTCAGATCTAATCCGGACGCGACTTCCGGAGTTCAGTAAATATTCCCTTTTCGGTTACACATAGCCAAATCCGAATTGACGTCAATGGCTTTGGAGACGGCAAGATTGATGCTCCTGTCTATAATTCTCCCTTTAGCCAATGGCTTATAGATAGAGTTATAATCAGGTACCAATTTCATTATACTGCTTACCACAGAATTCTGCGCTTACGGAACCCTGGCAAGCGCGGGATTCTACCGGCCGTAAGCGCAGAACTCCCCGGTTAGGAGAGCCATGAAAATTGGGGCCTTCGGTTCACCTACGGATCTGCGATTCAACCACACTTACTTTTTTTTCGTTGGTGTACAAATGTGCACAATTGCCAAATCACGTCAATGTACCTGGAGCCGCAGATAGAATAGTCTCGTCTCTAATTTCTTACGAAGATAAATAATTGTCAGTGAATCTTTTCGGGGTGTCCTGGTATTGTAAAGATCTCTTAAAGGCCATGTACACTTTAAGTAGAAGCTCAAAATCAGTGTCCATGAACATGAACAAGCAAACCTGTGAAAGTTTGAGCTCAATTGGTCATCGAGGTCACGAGAAATTAGTGAAAAGAGACCTTATGGGTTTTCTGTTTTTTCAAACATCGAGTTTTTATCACGCGTGATGAAAACTATTGTTTTACTCATTTCTCAGAAACGATAGCATTTTAGGCAGAAATATTTTAAGGAACCCTTTCTACCATGACTTACTTTAAATCATGTAAGGTATGT